>LKNJ01000811.1:2868-130399 GCA_002120245.1 Maccullochella peelii
TGAGCTGTGTTTTGTGTATTTGATATTTGAAGTGAAATGTGGATTGTATGGCTCAAAATAGATTTTTTGACATTTACCACATTCTTTGTGGAGCAAGTGGAAAGGGGTGTCCATCTAATGCAGCAGAAAACTGGTTTGGGGAGCAGTGTCCTTTTAGTACACAAAAACCCTTGTGTGTGTGTGTGTAAGTGAGAGAGCGAGAGACAGACAGAGGTAGGTTTGAATTCATTAACAGTTAAAAAGGACAAATAGCTCAACATCAATCCACCAATCAGAACCGAGCAACAAACTTGATAGTAAAAATCCCCACAAAGACAGGAAAACCAGTCTGTATGTGTGTGTGTTTGTGTATTTGTGTCTGTTAGTATCAGTATTTGTTAGTGTATTAGTGTGTTGGTCTGTGTTTGTATGTGTATTGTATTACTGTGTGTGTGTGTGTGTGTGTGTGTGTGAGTGAGTGAGTGAGAGAGAGGTTTGAATTTATCTACAGTTAAAAAGGACAGAGGTCACAACTGCCAAAAATAGCTCTACATCAATCAGAATAGAGGAACAAACTGATGTTTAATTTGTTTATCAACATCAGCTGTGCGTGTGACCATCTGGTGCCTCAGAGTGCTCAGTCACTGAGACAGAGAGAGAAATAGGCGATATCTTCTTTTATTGTATCTGCAACGGATCAGTCTTTCTCAGGTGTTGTTATATTATTGTAACTTTAAGGTAGAGGGTTAGTCTTATGTTGGTTTGCAGTCTATATTCACCTCTGTGTGTTTGAATTAAGCTTGAATTAGCCTCTAATATTACGTTCAATACTTTTTCTGTTTACTCCTCCGTTGCAGATACAATAAAAGAAGATATCGGCCCAGCGGTTAACAACCGCTAACTACTATCTTTTCTTTTTCTCGCCCCGTTGGATTTAGATATGCATCACTCTAGGACATCAGAGAGTACTTCACTTCACTTAGTCTATTTATTGTCTTATCTCAGCCTATAGGTTGTGTGTGGGGCCTAAGCCCCATAAACCCATAAACCTCGGGTGGGAAGATAATGATATATCTCCCCCTCACCTAATCCTGGCAAGGGGAACCTTGCTGTAGCATTTGTGTTGTACCTCTTCAATCTCTAGTAGTGACCAAACCCTAGTCCGGCCCTCACACCTGGACTCGAACGCTGATCTTCTGCACGCAAGTCAGCGGAGTTAACCGCTGTGCTAAACCTGCCGACAGGGTAAGCACTGTAAGCACTTGAATTGAATTGGTTGAATTTCCCAGATATGATTTATAGCCCATACCAATTGTTATTCAGGAACCACAACTAAATAACTGATTCAATCCCTGAAACCATGATTGGACACTCTGCTGTAGAATCCAATATGAACAATGTCACCTTTACTAAATATTTTAAACTACACAGACGTAATACAAGAGGACCATATTCTTCACACGCAAAGATATGCAATATAATTAATTNCCACATACACACTCATGTAAAACTCTCAGAAGGGCTGAAAATTGCATGAAACTTAAATTGCGACAGTGTAAAAAGTATGAATGATATGAAAAAGCTGAATTAATGGCAGAAAGTCCCACGTGTTGTGAACGTTTTGAAGTTTGAATGGAGTTTCTAGCTGAAAGTATGAATGAGTTGAAGAGAGTTGAAAAACCTTGAACATTTGTCAATTTTCAACATAACCTCCATTCATTTGAATGGGGCCTGAAATCCTGGAAAACCTTGAATATCTTGAAAAGTATGAATGTTATCAAAATTCTGAATACACGCACAGCATTCCCAATCAAGCTGAACATTTTAAAGTTTGAATGAAGTTTCTAAGTTGAAAACTGTGGAACTAGTTAAGGTCTAAAAAACGCGGCGGAATAATAATAATAATAAAGAATTTTTGCGTAGAAAAACATATGTTGTGAATGCTTCCAGCATTCACACCAAATTACTGTTGATTGACAGTGAAATACACACATCTAATCAAAAGTAAGCCTCACTTAAACAGTATGTGTGTTTCCATCCACCTAATTCTATATGCGTTTCCAATTTCAGCGTAAAAACACTGAGAGGAAATGCCAAAAATTTGATAAAAAATGTTTACGCTTGGCTGAGGTGGAAAACGAAACGTGTTATAAATGGAAATAGACTTAGCGAATAAATCATGACGTACATGAAACATCAGCAGCAGATTTAAACATCAGTGTTCAGTCAGGTCTGTGTGGAGCGATGCAGAGATGTTTAAATTCCATTAATTCATGAAACAAACACTGTTTTTGTTCGTTTCAGGTTTGACTGGAGCTCTTTTAATTATGTCACATTGTTACGCCCTCTTCTTCTGTAATGGTTTAATGGCCCTGGACTGGAGAATTGGCGCCAACAACAATTTTTCTCCTTATATTTGCATAACAGGAGTGGATAGAAATACGCATTAATTTGCATTTTCTTTTGCAGATTTTCTGGAAATTTGGTTCAAATTTGAAGTATCGCATTAGAAAAGCTATATATTATTGGCAAAATTTGATAAAACTTCCTCAATTGCTCAAAGAAGTTTTTAGTAGTTTTCGCATTTGTGGAAAAAGAGTTGATGCACTAAATGGGATATGGAAACGCCTTTGCCAAATAAGTTCTGACGTGGTGAACGTTAACTCTCATGACAGATCAGCTGTTTCCACTGAACCGTTCCTCATTAATTTGTCTTCGTCTCCGGACAGCATGAAACAAGGCCGACACTAGCTGACATGAAAGAACAATTTGAAACTTGCCCAATTGAAACAAATTCCTGAGGACTATCTCCAGTTTTCTCCCGTAGATGGGTTAGATGACCAAGGCGACTTGTTTTGGTTCCAGTTGGCAACCTCTTCTGACCAAACTACGCTTTGCAACGAGCATAGTTTATTTGCTCCAAAACATTTGATGGAAACGCACGTAACTCGCATTTCTTTTTCGCTACATTTCAAAAGTTCGCTTAGAATTCACTTGACAATTGAATGGAAACACGCCTATATTCACATAGGCAGAAAGTGATGCACACACCAGCAGATATGTACCCAAGCTGCCATTAAATGATAATTCTGTTTATGTTACATCGCCGTCTGAAAAGTAAGATCCACATTATAATAAACCTTTAAAACTGCACACACATCTGTGTTCTAGCCCTTGAAAGGTGGTTTGGCTTGTCATGAATTCACATGTAGAGGAAGTGTTAACGTGGGTTAACACTTCATATATCTGTTTAAAGCATCATAACATACAAACAGCCATTTGCATGCATGATTAATGGAAACTCACACACACATTTACATGCACACCTTCCGCCTACAGCAGCCTCCTTCGACTTGATTTAACACCTGGGATGATTTACGGATCAAAGGGAAAACAAAGTGACGACAACACACACACACACACACACACACACACACACACACAACAAGCGAACTGACAGAAAACGTCAGCTAATTCCCCTCGACTCCACCAGTGAACCATCACTTATCACACATGCACACATGTATGTGTGTGTGTGTGTCTGGAAACATGCGCTAGTCTTCTACTTCACAGACAAGTACATCTGTTCATTCCCATGGGGATTCGCCTCCCGACACTGTCACACACACACACACACACTGACACACACAGGCCACAGATTCACAGGTGGTCCTGACTTTCCGTTTCCCTGGAGACACACAGAGCTGCATTAATTGGGTTATTTACAGTCAGCTATACAGAGAGCAGTCAGGTGTGTTTGTGTTAGACAGAGCGAGTTAACAGTGCCATCATTGGTTTTAGATTGCTGTGGGGGTGATTGTTTCAAGGCATCAGCCACAATGAGAGGACGGGTGATAACACACACAACATGTCATGTTTAATTGAGGATGCTGGGTAAAGAATGAACTGTATGAATTCCATTGGATAACATACACCAGAGGCTAATGGATGGCAAATGTCACAATTCAAATCAAGTTTTTTTGCACCATAGTCTCTCTCCTTGTCTCTCTGCTTGTGAATGAGGCCTTTCTGGAGACGTTGGACTCCTATCAGTCCAGGTTTTCCCTCGTCCTTGCCACTGGGGTTATGCACACCTCACAGACCTGTAGACCTGAGATTTGAGACATGTACTCATTGCAGTGTCCTTGATACTTACAGGACAGGTTCAGATGTTTTTCAGATCTAACCTAATCCAACACTTGCATGCCTTATAAACGTTGAAAGAGTTATTGGTTGTTGTCATCATTCACCCTGTTCAAACTGGCCTTAAATCTAACCTTACTACTATTTAGAAGATAGAGCAACAAATTACAAAATCCACAGTCCTCATTTGGTGCAAAAATGCATTCCAAAGTTCAGTTTAAATTAGACGAATCAAGTGGGTATCTTTGTCCTGGAAGTTGCATGTAGGTTTATTGCTTACGTGAAGAAGAAGTAGAAGAAGACGAAGACGAAGAATTGAACCAAAAGTCAAAGATTTCTATGTGCACAGTAGCGTTCAGGTACATTACCATTAGCTATAGAAACGGATGGTTCAAAGGTGTTGATGAAGAGAAAATGGTTTGGTTTTTATGTGATTTATGTGAGATTTAAGGTTCATTTCATTTTTTATTGCTCCTTAAATGATGATTTAAGGGCTACTCCTTTTAGTAAAATGTCCCTCATTTCTAATGAGTTCTTCTGTTTGGATGATTATAAAAACTTGAGTTGTGTTTGAGGAAGCAAACCTTTTCGTGGCAGATTGTATTTGTAGAGCATGGGACACAACTAACTGATAAACTAATTAGCTACAGTTGAACTTCTTTTACAGTGTAGTCACTCTGAGAAGGTATTGCTTCATGGCCAGTATGGAGAGGAGGGATGATTAAAACATTTTAGCGCACGACATCCAAGTATTGTATTAAAATGGACTTGAAAACGAACCTCTACAGGAAGGCAGACTTGAGGCTACTTTGGACGTGACTATCGCAAGACTCAAACACAAAAATCATGTGACAATAAAAATAAAATAAGACAGCAACAGGCCTTGCATTGAGTCACACCTTGAAGATTTAATTTAAGGTCTGTGAGATGAGAAAGACCGTGAGATGTGATGGAAAGCCCTCACAATAGCTAGTAAGTGGACCTTTGTTAAGATTTTTTCCCGTGAAACTATTAAAACAGCTTTGAAAGAAAATAGTTGAAATGTGGTGCTATTTAAATGGTCAGACACCTGAAAGATCTGTGAACTGAAATGTCATTTTCTTCGAAGACATGGGACTCAATTTGGAAAAAACAAAGTACGCCTGCACCTTGCTGACATGGCTGTGTTTCAGTCAATCACATAGTGTGGATAACCAGCTTCAGGGTCACTGTCACACTGTCTCACTGTCCTGGCTAAGTGTGCATAGTTCTCCTTTGTGTGTATATTCCTCAAGAAGTCAATGAATTATATGATTCAGTTATTTTAAGTGAGACTACAGCTGTGGTTGGTCCCCTCTTCTCCATCTGCACACACAGAAAGATCTTAACTGTCTGCTGTGTGTGTGTGTGATGTGTGTGCACATAGTGGTGCAGTCATACTTCACTGGACTTTGCCTGTGATTCTGTCTGGGACAGAACACACTGATGAAATTCACTTAACCTCCCTGCCCAGCCTTAGCTCCTCCACCTGTCTACATTACTCTCTCTGTCTCACACACTCACTTTGCTTCAGCTTGTCTCTCCGGCCTCTGCATGCCATCCTGCCCTGTGATAATCCTCTCACCTTGGCTATGCTTCTGCTTGCGGATATAGTTTGACATGCAACAGCGCTATTTAGCCTCTTCATGTTGCCGTCTGATTTTTTAACAGCTCCCTGGACGGATGCATCTTCTCCTATCAGGTGATGTCATTTTTGATTTTGCGCCAGCAACTCTCTTATCTTATTACTTCACGCAGCAAAACGCTTGCTGTCGGCAGATTCAGGCATTATATTTTTACTCGTCCAATGAGGAAGCAAGTGTGCTTTTAAATGCAATTACACAAATGGGATGACTACATTTAGCCAAGGACGAGCAAACGTGGGCATATTTGAATCCAAATGTGCTTTCTGTGAGCATTTCCCACAACAATGAGCAAGCGAGGTGATAAAGCGGCACTGGCTCGCCCACCTTGGAATGCTTTCTGTGTAACTGGAGCCGAGATGGTGTCAGCAGGCTGTCGAGTCCGAATGGAGGCAGCGGTTGAAAATCTCAGCACCATGGACAGCTTCACAATAAGACTTAACTGGTAGTCATGAAGTGAGGAACAAAGCAACGCTCAATCTGGGAGAAGGAGTAATTTCACACATACTGTACTTAAAAAATGAAGTGGAGTATGGTATGCTGTATACAGCCAAATTAGTACATGCATCATGATTTGTCTTTATTGTCTCCTCGTTTCCCTCTCTTGCATCTTGTCTTCACATCTTAAATGAGAGAACTAAGACATGGCTGAGATGCAAGGAAGGAGGAATCAAGAAAAGCACATTTTGTGTCATCTAAAGTAATGTCAGCTGCCCCCCCCCCCTTAATGCCTTCTGTTCCATGTCGCTCCCTGAGATCCTCAGATGCGTCCCCTCTTGTTGTTCCAAGATCTAGACTCAAACATGTTATTATTATCCCATCAAGTACAGTGCACACAGCAGACTGTACTGTACATGGCGGTTTCATTATTTGCCCAGATAACCCGTAACCAAACAATAATCTTACGCTGGAATACTACAACCATGTCTCCTAGAAATTACATTCCATGTTTATATGCAACAGCTAATACATTTTGTAGGGAATGTAACGCTGCTTCTATAACAACATTTCATAATGAGGAAATGTTGTTAATTAACGCATTTGGCATGTCGTAAAAATGTTCATCCTGAACGTATCCGTAAAATGTTCAGTGTATTTTATTTGTATTCTACCAGAATATGTGATCTTGCAATACAGTATCCACTTATCCATTATGAACCATTTGATGGTTATGTTTAGACACTCACAGCCCTTGGTTAAGGCTAGGGAAAGTTCTGGTGTGATCTGGTTTAATACAGAAAAAGTCTGAAGTGAACTTGAGATACAAAGTGTTCATTAACATTTAACCGAAACCACAATCTTTCCCTTGTGGGGAACGTTGTTTCTCTCTCCCTGAAACAACGTGCTTTTGTTGCCTAAACCAAACGAACCAAAGTAAAAGCCCATAATCAGCTGATTAAGAAAGCAGGAAGAGAGAGAGAGAGAGAGAGAGAGGTATGTGAATGATTGAGGCATAAAGATAGTCTTCCTGATTGAACCAACGCTGTGCTTCATTCGTCAGCATAACATAATTGGGAAAACAATTTGAAAATATGTAAATGTAATTTGTTGACAGGGTCGAGCTGGTACTATGTTTTGTGTATCAATCAGTCTGAAGCTATATAATTAAAAACAACTTCATCTATTAAAATTATATTATCATTAACATCCACCATGCAATCACAATATATATTAAAATGCTGAGGGTCTCAACATTTGATTTTGACACAGGGTCTCTCTACATAACAGGGTCACAAGTTTATGTAAAAATGCAGGATGTGTCTTAGTTGTTAACTGTAGTTTAGAGGTGAGAAGTATCAATCAAATTAATGTTCAATTCTTTAGGCTCCACTGAGATTTAAAGACAGTGTCTTAAAATACAACAAATCCTTTTCTCATAATGTAAAAATAGCTTTATGAGAAATCATTGTTAAAGCAAATTGCTATTTACATGTGAAAGTACAGGCTAGATGTTTAAAGAGGTACAAACTAGATGACATAAGCCATTAGCCAGCGCTGAGTGTTTGCCTCGCCGTTATTTATGTCTGCATTTATGCTTTTTTGGCTTGTAAATTCATTATTTAATCCAGAGTGTTTAATCCATGTGTAGAAATAATTTAAAGCCCAACCAATGTCACAGCTGTTTCTGCCTGACATGCGCTGATTGATTTCACCATGAGACTGAATGCAGATGACACTGAGACACAACAACACGTGTTTATGGCTGAAAGACAACAGACATGAGGGAGCAACAACAACAGCTGCAGTGTTGTACATAAAGTCTTTAGGCTTATCAGTCTATAGACAAATGTGTCATATCATCATTAGTTTAACTATATCAGTTTTTGTCTGTGTGTGGACTGATCGTGCCTTTGAAGTGGTGGCTCTGGCAATGTGGACTTCCTATAGACCTATGATCTGCGGTCTCTGTTGACACCTTTAAAAGCAGCTGAAGACTAATTTATTTGTGCTGTTTGGTAATTAATAAATTGTAATTTTTGTGTGT
The DNA here is from genome assembly GCA_002120245.1 of Maccullochella peelii. NCBI lineage: Eukaryota > Metazoa > Chordata > Actinopteri > Centrarchiformes > Percichthyidae > Maccullochella > Maccullochella peelii. Next base: position 11,137 of record LKNJ01000811.1, read on the forward strand.
TTTTAAAGGAAAACAAGTGAAATAAGCTTTACTTACTACTTACTTACTTACTTACATGAGTTAATTAAACAAAGAATGGTTTTCCCTTCTTATATTTTTTATTATTTACTTAATATTTATTGATTTATTGATTGAAAAAAAAGCAGACTAGAGAAAAGTCATTAAAAATAATCATATTTTGTATTGCAGCAATATGTTGATAGTATTGTTGTTATTTTAATTGTCTATAATAATCTTGTGACCCCTCAGATTTATCTTGGGACGTCTTGGGGTGTCCTGACCACCAGGTTCAACTAGACCAGATGATGAATCAGAAAACAAATCAAATTTAGGATATTAGAATAACATTACACCTAAGATGGTTTATCAGTTGTATGTACAAGCAGGTAGTTTGTCAAACCTGTAGTATTGTAGTGAGATCATGTCCAAGGAAATGTGTTCACTAATTAAAAACATCTGCATAAGATACTCGTGTCTTTCCTCCATCAGTCCTCCCTGAGGAATCCCTTTTCCCTTCTCTAACCAGAATGAAGGAAATTGAAGGGACTGTCCTCACCAGAAAAAACAAATTACTGGTCACTCACTCAAATGTTTAAAACTAGCTGTGAGTGGTTTCCATTCAGCTAATTATGCTTCCTCCCGTCCTCGCTCCTCTGTCCTCCAGCCTGTGACCCATAAATTGATGAGAGTCCGCCATCATAGAGGGAGTTCCAATCCCTCGGCTTACTCAGGATAAATCAGGTAGCCTATGTGAATATTTGTACTCCTCTCCTGCAAAGTCGCGGCCATTATTAATCCTTTATTATCCAACTGCAGCCTGTAAAGGATCAGACTTACTGTTCTGGTAGCATTTTACAAACATATTTTTAGATTGTATTTAGAGCATTTATAGCTGTTGTTATTGCTCCCTCACATCTGCTGAGTTCTTTTAGTAAAACAAAACTGAATTGCTTGTAAGTGTAATTTATCAGTCACATTCCATGACGCCCATATGCAGCAATAGATCTATAATCAGTGTTGAAGCAGCAGTTATCAGGCAGCAGGTGTTTTTTAATGTTTTCCTGACAAGCAACCACTAATAATTATAATCATGGCTGTCTTTTTTCCAAAGCAAAGGTGGAAGTAGCAATACGTTCTTAGGGAGGAGGTTGGGGTGGATTGTTGGGCGGATAAAATGTCGAACTTTGACACCAAAGACTGCATCCCATCTCCTACCAGCAGCTAACGTTAGTTTCTTTTAACCATGACCAAAATCTTTCCCTAACCTAATCCAAGTAGTTTCCTAACCTTAACCAAACCTTAACCATAGAGGTGGCAGATCAGAAAACGCTGGTCTGAATCCTTTTTGTAACTGTCAAAAGTATAGTTTTGGAAGACACAAGTTCCTTCTGATGATGGAACTTGACCTCTGGGTTAAGTGAGGATGGGGAAGCGAGGAGACATAAAATAAGAGAAATGAGATGCCCACAGGTTAAGCAAAGATGCAGCCAAGGTCCTTACTGGGAATCAAAAAAATGAAGGTGTTTGAAACAAAATCCATTGTACCAGAAACACTTTCCCACATTTTTTAAGGCTGGGCTTTTTTAAAAATAAAAATCAATGTCACTGTTGCATGAGGAGAATGAGGAAAGTCTTGCGTCAGAGCCTTGTATGTCAAAATAAAGTAAATGATATAAGACTTTCTTTTTGCTTCCCACACACAAGCGTGCCTTGACATGTGGATAAGCCTGGCCTCACCAATCTCACTGCGCTGCAATGCATTTCTTTTACACCACTGTCCTCAAATCCTTCCAGCACTGTTTTAATGGTGTCTCCTCTTCCTTCATGCTCAGTAGAGATATTAATAGTAGATGTTAGTGGATTGCACACTCACTGAATGCAGGCGGCTGCAATAAAGATTACCCCATCAGTTAGGATTGCTTTATAGGCCTGTAAACACATTCATTGCAGTGTGGCATTTAGACATTTAAGAGCCATCTCAGTTGCATTTTATTTATTAAGAGGTGGATGTCCTTCACAGTGATGCATGATAGCTTTTATTGCTTCAGATGGTTGTACTTTTGCAAACTCCAATTATAGATATCTGGTGGGGGTTGGACGTTCATGCAAACTTAAGATGAACCCGATCAGTATAACAGTTCAGTATAGTGTTGATTGATAAATATTATTACATATATTATAACAGATATCTGGATAGTATCTGACTTTGAACACACTGTAGAGCAGCTTAGCCTAGCCGAGCTAAAGTGCTATATACAATCTCTGTGTGTGTGTGGGTCTGTGGGTGTGTGCCTTGGGGGTGACAGATGATTAGGAGATGTGAAGGCACTGCAGTGAGCTCGCTCGGCCCCCTGGGAAAGCGCTTGCTTCTCTGTGTTATCAGCCCACGTACTGAAACCACCGTCTACCTCGCTCTCTCTCTCTCTTTGCAGGATGCAAACTTAAATGCATCCTGGGGAAGAAAATCAGACAGTTTGTATTATAATGCGGAGGCTGTTGTTTGGGGTGTGTGTGTGTGTGTGTGCACACACTCAGTTGGTGAAGGTGTTTTGGAACTTATCTTAACATTTAAAGCTTTTCTTTCATGTCTGTGTGTTAAAGTGAGACTCTGTACATTTAGAGAGAATAAATAAAACGTTCGTTCTCTTACAAATAAAAAGTACAAATGTGCAGCAATAAAATACAATACAGTTCAATTCAATACACTCAGGAGTTTTGGTGATACAACTTCTCTTGGTCTGGTATGACCAGTAGAGCTAATGTTAGCTAATGTTACCAACATTTAGATTGATATTGCTTTGTAACTCTCCTTGTGCTATTGTTAGACTACATTTTAGCATTTACCATTATCTTGCAGTTGGCCAGAGTGGTTGCTGTTCAGCAAATGTTACGTAGTCTCACTTTAAGCACAGAGCTGGAGTCTGGATGTGGTTAGCCTACATTAGCATAAAGGCTGGAAGCAGGGACAAACAGCGTGCTAGTTAGGTCAGCAAGTGAAAAAATACACTTATGAACACCTCTAAAGCCAACTTTTCTATCTTATTTGTGTAACCCGTACATGAACGCGTATGTTGGAACTATATTTTATTTATCGGTGGGTACAGGTTGTGGTATAGGTCTGTAAACTGACACGATAGTACCAAACTGGCAAAGGTTAGGTGGCTTTCGCCAACAAATAGTTCCAGTATGTAAAACCACAAATGGACATTTCAGTCTGTACAGGATAAACAAACAAAATATAACATGTTAATTAGTGAGTTTCAAAGGTGTGTAGACATACATATATTTGAACTTTGGACAGAGCCAGGGTAGCGGTTTCCCCTGCTTCCAGTATTGATGCTAAGCTAGGCTAACTCTAGCTCCATACTTACCACAGACATGAGATTGGCATCGATCCTCTTATCTAACTCTATAAAAGAAATCAGTTTATTTCCTAAAATGTCAAACTATTTTATGTAGAGATCTGTCTCACTGCAGCTATCATTTTGCATTGTAATGTAAACAAAACACATCAGAACTTCAATTATGGTGTTTTAAATGTTTTATTAAAAATGAAACAGTATTGTGGAAAAAAAACTACACAAATGAATGATGGTCAAGTTGAAAACAAGTCTGTTTTCATAGCTCCTGAAACTCGAAACTAGAAAGTTTTCTACCAAGTGTGGGCAGGGTTAAGATGTTACCAAATGTATGGTACTACTGAATTTACCACACGTCTATAACTCCAAACTTATCGACAGTCAAACTAACAACAATCAGTAGTGGCTGATTAGTCTCGAGGTCTTGTCAGAGTCGGTTACTGTGACAAATTGGTTTGTCTTCAAGTTGCCTGACGTTGACACGGGACCCCCTCCCATGAGGCCTCACCTCTGACACCCAGGCACACGTGGGAGCCTGTCCATCCTGTCAGGCTTCTCCTTTTGGGGTCAAAGGGCAAAGTGCTGAGATTAAAAGAAAAAAGGAGAAATGGGGACAAAGAGTAGGGAAGACGAATGAGAGACAGAGATGTTCCCTGCATCTGATATTAATTGCCACAAAATCTTCCAAAACAAATTTTATAAACAGACACAATCCCCACAAAGGCTTTATTTGATCAATTTGATAAAGGAATAAATAAATAAATAATCATGTGACTGAGTTGCTCTACCATAAAAAATAAATCCTGCTGATCCTCCTATTGCTGAATTTCTTCCACAAAGCACGGCTCAGTATCTAACTAATCAGTGAGGGGTATCTGGCCATAAGTTATACATACAGCACATCAAAGACACCTTCGTCCATGTCCTTCATGGTATTGTCTTTATATTTGCTCTTGATCATTGCCAGCGAGGCAGCATGTTGGCCTTAATGCGGACTACTGTGAGATGCCCCACGGCAGTAAGAGAGCATTGCTTAGGCTGTTGGGCTTTGAAGTCAAGACCCTTAGAGCGGCATCAGGTGATGGATAGAGATTTAAACCAGTTTGTTTTAATTAAACTCTGTTGTTCTGTAAGGAAAACTATCGATCCATCTTGTAGTTAAAGAATCAAGTTTGAACTCCTTCCTTTCTGCCTTTTACAGCTGCACAGCAGTGTTATACTGAAAGTATCTTGAAACAGTAATTTTATTTCTGCTTTAGTAAATCCCCAAACAATTGGTACTAGGGTTGTCAGTATTGAATAATCTGTCAATTATCTTTGTTAATTAATGATTTATTGTCCATAAAATGACAAAACTGTGTAGAAATGACCATAGCAATTCCCCAGAGCCCAAGATGATCTTCAAATTGTTTGTTTTGTTTGACCAATCCAGAACTCAAAATTTCCAATAATATAAATCACAGAAAAGCAGTGAATCCTCATTTTTTGAGAAGCTTGAACCAGCAAATGTTTGGCATTTTTGCTTTATAAATAACTTAAGTGATTAATCAATTACTGAGTAATCATTTTAGGACTAGATATTACAATGCAGCACTTGAGTGGTGTTTTTAGTGTAGATTAGTCTACTTTTATTACTACTAAAAACACACAGAAATGCATAATAACAAGACTAACTTACTATAACTTAGTGAAAAAAAGTAAATACTTCAGAAGGGTAGGGAATTAAATATAAACGTGTCACAATCAACAAAGTAGCAGTGAGTTAAGAGTTTCAGTGCAACGTAAACCAATGGCAACAAAGCAGGAAAAGGAGCATTGCACCGTTTATAAATGAACGCTCACCAAAATGGTGATCAAAACTATAATCTTTGCATCCCTACTCAAAGCACAGTTTGCAAGAAGAGAGTCTCCTGAAGATTGTTAAACAGTCACTGTTTGGTGGCACAAACGGAATTGTGCAGCACAAGCACAAATGTCCTTCTGGGTTCAAATCATATAAAGAGCCAACATTCAGGCAAATAAAAGCAACATTCCCAAGGCATATTCACTTCAAACAGAAACCAGCATTTCAAAAGTGGTGGAACAGGCACATCCACAGTCATCCGCAGAAAACATCAGTACAATAGTGAAAGTGATGATTGGCTGTTGGCATAAGCTGGTTTTATTTTTGGACAAAACACATACAGGAAAAAGAACTAAAACAAGTGTATTCCATGTGCAGATTATTGATGCCATCACTGCAACACTGCACTCAATTTTAGTCATATTTTATTTTATCCAGAGGTTGAAGAAGTCTGAAACATAATGTAATGCTCACAATGGTAATTCATTTATCTCCATACCACTGACTGTGATGTACTGGATGTACAGGACAATGCTCACTTTTTGTTACCAAACCATCTCTGTTTTTGGTTGATATGAGAATTTGCAGCTTGCACTTGGTACAGCTGACCATTTGTTCACTGTTAGACTACTGCTAATGAGTTGTGGTTGTGGCACTAAGCGTGAACAGCAGACAGCTATCCACCACATGGGACCTGCCTGTCCTCTGGCCAAATTTGATCTTTGACAATTCACAATCAATCTTTCAAAAATGGATTCTGGTACATTATTAACGTAATGGCTTCTTCTTACTAAATACACTATAACATATGGGAAAAGATGCAACTGCTAGCGCACAGTGCAGTCAAGTTTAGCTGCTAACTATGCTATGATGGAGGAGCAATACTCATGCAGCCATGCTAGCAGCTCTATGGGGCTTTATTTAGGCACAGCAGTGCTTTGAGCTAAATGCTAACGTCAGCATGCTAACATGCTCACAATGACAACGTGCGTAGTTTAACCTGACCGACCGACCGACATTGCCCTCCATAGAGACACTAGCCTGGCTAAAAATGAATTCAACCAGCCCAACCTTTAGGAAACAAGATGTTTGCCATTACTTACAGTACAATGCAGTATTTAGGGATGTCATTTTCAGTATCCTGCTATTGTGTAATGTACGCAAATACTGAAAGACGCTTGTCATATTAAATGTAATATGAGGTCAGTTCACTAGTTACAGGGCGTACTACTCAGCCTGAGAAAGCAGTTGTATAATGTCTTCTGAGGCTCTGGAGGAGCTTTGTCAAGTCTGAGAAAACAACCCTGATGATGTCAAGAGGGGTTATCTCAATATGGGCTAGAAAACTATACATTTGGCCTCAATTTCAGCTTGAAGACTACAGATTTCTAACAGACAGCCAGAGTTACACGCTGGGAACACAGAAAGAAAAATGTGTTAACCTGGCAGGGAGGGTTTAACAAAAATATTCTGCTGGGTGCATTATGAGTGTTTTTGGAGCTCGACACATATTAGGGACTAAAAATCAGGTGCATCGATTTTGACCATTCTTTTTTTAATATCTCTTTTGAGTTCTCCTTTTCAGCACGACTTTAAACTTTTGGAGTACCCCTTTAATGAAGATCACTTTGACATTGAGTCACATTTCATCGAACAAAAATAATGTACATGTAAGTGCTAACAGCTTTATTGGCTTTATTGATTTTGAGAATGTTTTTTTTAATCAAAAGCATGATTCTAATATTAAACCTGCACACGAGTCATAAACGTCCAACGTTTAGCTAGCATTGTGCCAAAACCTTGGATTACATCTTTAAGGCTGAAAACAGCAAAATTAAAAAACCAGCAACCCTGATCTTTCTCTACAGTGTTCTAATTGCTGAATTTCTGGGTAATACCTCCAATATGTGAGCATTTTGTCTGTCTTTAATCACCTACATGAGATCAGTAATTGGCTTTTTGAGGTGAGAGTGATGAGTATTTTCCAAAAGCCTGAGGAAAGAAAGAACAAAAACATCTTTTTAGATTTCCAGTAAAAGCAATTAAGCTGGAGAGCATTATTTTGTCTTTGTACTTCCTCTGTTGTGCCTTTGCGCCTCAGTGTGGTTATGGAGAAACAAAACAAAGTGTAGAGCGGTGATGGGATCATTTGTAGAATAGAATGATTGAAATAGCAGAGAGAGGAGAGGCTCTGCCGCTCTGGCTGTGAACAACGTCGTCTGTTTAAGGATTCACAGCCAAGTTCAGTTGTAAGATTTGCTCCTTTTTATCTGCTCATTTCTGCTCACTCTTCTTCACTTGACACATAAAACAGAAGATCTAAGTCAAACTTCACAGATTCAACTGCACACAAACACACTAATGTTTCATGTGAAGTCTGGGATAGTGTGGCGTTCAGGGTGTGTGTCCCCAAGGGTGCTGGTGGGGATGTCATCTAGATAAATGTCCCCATTTACTGGTCTTCCTCCTTCTATTCAGCTGGGACGTGACTGCAGGGAGGGTACAGAGTGGGTGTTACAGAGAAGAAGTGGGGTGTTTTTCGGGGGCTTCGATGCCTCTGCTGAGCTGAATCCAGCCAGCAGAAGTGGTTGAGTCAGAGCTTAACCACATTAGAGCAGGAAGACTGAAGAGAAGCGTTTAATCTCAGTCAGGAGAAACAGAAGTGGAGAGGGGGAAAGATAAGTGGAACTGCTAAGTGGACTTGTCGCAAAGCTCAATGCTAAACACTTCTGTACATTGCTCACATTTCAGCTCGTGGATTTACATAAACTTAATTGTCAGCTTTCTGCAAAAGTAACCTGATTTCTTGTCATCATTAAACGTGAAACCAGTCAGACTGAAACTTAAACCAAAATTAAAATAAATAAGCCTGAAAAAGAAGATTTTTTTTTGTAAAATGTAAGGACAAAAAGGCATCATGTAGCATGGTGGGGGTGGATGGATGAGACAACAAAACACTGCACTTTAACCTGTCTACAACTGATAGTCAGTGTTGTTTTTTTAAGCATGACCACGATCGTCCCCTAACCTTAGCAAAGTACTTATTTTTGTGCCTAAACCAAACCAAACCTTTACCAGAACGCTGTCACACTGTAAAACTGTAAAAACTGTAACTGTAAAAAAAATATTTTTCAACAGGGATTAGTCACTGTCATCAGAAAACCCTTCTCTGTGTCGTTCCAGAGGGCATAGACAAATGACATATTTTATTGTTTCATTTGGAGGACAAAAGCTGAGAATCATCATTTTTCCTGTGCACTTCACAGCTCATTCTCTGTCTCTCATCAAAAAACACAATTTTCTCTGTTCCGTTCCACACGGGCTGTCGACACAGGCTGGAGACAAGGCCGGAGACATTGGGTCCCAGTTCCCGGGACGGGGCTTAATCACCAGTTTTTAGTCCACAGGTGTTCTCTGCTTCTCATAGATTTGAGGGAGATGCTTATCAGAACTGATGAAAGTCATCACAGCACCTTTGATTCACCCTCTAATGTCAGCTCATCTACAGATACCTTTTTAACCTATTCATTATACGTTTACTTTGGGGACACTTTGTTGTTGTTGGTTATAAGCACTGCTGTACAAGTGTACCATAAGGCCATCACAGCTCTCCTTGCATTACAGGAACAATACAGGAATAACTTTTTTTGGAACCTGATAGTGATTTTTATGATACTCAGATTTCTCTCTTTTTACATTCAATGGTCCTGGACGTGTGCAGGAGGATTAAATTCTCTTCAAGGATTTTAGACTGTACTGATTTCAGTTTTCCTTTTTGCTAATTATGCTCACTGGGAGAGCCATAAAGTTTTGTTGATGGGTTCCCAGGAGTGTGGCTGTTTCTCCTAGTAATACAGTGTGTTATGCATACACATATTTCCGTTTTATCTGTGTTATCAGCAAAACCATACCTCTAAGAGAAACTTCCTCAGCCATTTGCATGGAGGGTGCTAACTATAGGCATATGAAACTTGTATTTTCTGACATTGATCTCTAATTGGAAACAGATTAACAGGAGAGTCCCAACATTTCAGCATTGTACTACAAGTGTGTAATTTATCAAGCATTCTGTGATGGATCGTAAAGAAGGTGTTGAGCATCAAATATATGACAGCAGGAAACAGGGCACTGGAGGGACAGAGCTGTGACTGAATGCCTTTTACCAAGCACAAAGACAGCCTGTGTTGATAGAAGCAGGCTGACTGTCCACTGAGGGAGACCTGAAAGCCATGGCAACCTCCATATGTCTTTTTATCGTTCTTTTATTCAGTGGTTCTTGTCAAAAAGATCCAAACAAATTGTCATCAAAGCTGAACAGGACGAGGCCAGTGACTCACTGTAGAGCCTCGGAGAGAAGAGGTGAGTGCGAAAATAAAAAACCCTGATGAAACCTGATGAATTTCAATACCGTGACTCACCGTTTTTTCTTTCTGTGGCGTGATTAACGGAAACCATTGTGTCATTTTCCCCACACAAACAGGGAATTGTCACGGGACTTCCCTGAGCAGCTTCTGAAATAGCAGCAGCTCTCTGCTCCTGATAACTCTGCTCCAGTGGTTTTGTGCACTTCAAGAGACTCTCCGCCACTGTGAAGTGCACTTACCGAGCATGAATCACTGTATCCTGGCTAACTGCCTGCTCAGACTTCTTGCAGTGTAGGAGGCACTTCCAGATGCAATTTGCCAATTGCTGCTGAGGCATCAGTGACTAAGCTGAACAGAAATGTAGCCCACATCTTCTCACCCTCTGCTGCCAGGTATTGTGATTCAAATGCAAATTAGCTAATTTACTCTCATCATACAGTATGAGCGATTGCAGCATAAGCAAATCTGTTGCAGAATGGACCCTTCATGTGACAACATCTGTGACTGAATGTCTACTCCTACTCTTTACAGTACAGGACAATACAGTGCATTATCTTCCTCTCTGCTGAATTACACATGACGGTGCCTTCAAGGTCCTCTGCCACTGCAAATGGCACTTTGATAAAGTGGTGCCAAGTGCAGAGGCAGGACTCAAAACCCAAAGTGTGCTCTATAATTGTTCAGGAAGTGAGGGACAGGAGAAGAAAAAGAATGTGAATGCTGATGAGCCATCAGTGGACTCTGATATTCACAGTACCGCTCTGGTAGGGAAAGGTTGTCCACTCTTAGTAAAAGCGTCAGTTCATATAAATTCCCAAAAACACATATTCTCCCACTAACCCTGCATGGTATTTAGCCATCACATGGCTTTGAGTAGTCACCCAAAGAATGAAATTGTGGAAACAAGCAGCAGAAATGAGTTTCCTTCCCTGGACAGGGCACACCATTGGAGATATTGTGAGTCACTCAGACATCCCAGGGGAGCTCGGAGTACAATCGCTGCTTCATCGTATCGAAAAGAGCCAGTTTAGGTGGTTCAGGTATCTGATCCGGGTGCCCCTTGAACACCTCCCAGTAAAGGTTCTCCAGGCACATCGAGCTGGGAGGAGACCAAGGGGAGGCCCAAAAAAGGCTTGAGGGATTACATATCCTATCTGGTGTGGGAGCGTCTCAGGATATATAGAACATGGCAAGGGAGAAGGATGTCTCGGCTACCTTGCTTAGCCTGCTGCCACTGTGACCCAATCCTGGATATGTGTCAGAAAATGGATGGATGAATGGATGGTTGCGGGATATCTGTCTTTGAGATTCTTGCCTCCACCCCAACACAATGTAAGGAGAAGTGACTTTCATTCGTAATGCTCAAAGCATTGACTAATTACATTCAAATAAATCAGCTGCTGGTTCTCTTTACAAAAACAGTGCCTCTGTTACTTGGGATAATGCACAGACCTCACTGTCAGAAGTTTTCATCTGGACTATTTCTTTGGTAGAAAGTAGTTCTAATGAAAACACACTGCGAGGTTTTCTCTCTATAGTCTGTCATAAACCTTTCAACCATAACACCTTTCTGTAGACACTATGGCTTGTTTGCCCTTTTCATGAATTGTGACCAGTGTGGTTGACACCTCTGCTACTCTCATCCTAAGGCCAAGAGAAGTTCATCAGTCTTCTTTTTGCTTTCACTATCTACTGTAACACAGGTTCACACTCTGCATAGCTGTCATTTTCTGGAGGCATTCACAACTGAGCAGCATTCACACTATCGGAGTGTTAAAATCTGTTTGTCTGACTTTGTGACTGTCACAACCAGATCACGACAGGGACACAAATGTCTTGAAATGGTGGATGGTGGAGGCCTCACAGTAGCAAAGTAAACATTCCCACAGGCATTTTTGATCAGAATGATGTTTTTTCAACTCTGCTGCAGCTTCTCAGTTTGCAACATGTGGTAGATATCTGGAAGACATACAATATCATTCTGCATTCCATTCTGCAGTCAATAAAGCCAGGCTTTGACACAATCGGGCCAGAGCAGATGGCCATAAAGCCTTTGTCCTGTGTACACCTGAGACTCCCTGAGCTTTATCATCCATAACCATTGCACTGCTGTAAAAAATAGGGAAAATAAACAGATAGAAGGCACTGACGTGTTGCCTGATCTCTAAAAAACAGCTGCAGTCAAGCAGAATGGTCCATTTTAAACAAAGATGCGAGCCAGATAGAGGTCAGTATCAATGACCTGTCCATGTGTGAAGCAGATGGAGGTACCCCCCTTTCTTTTTGTAGGATCATACCTCATTGGTTCATTGTCTCAGCATCACAGAGACGTGTCATGAAACTTTATTTCTGCACGTTTACCATTCTAAAGCATAAAGCATAAAAATGTGATCGCACTTGCTGAAAGCGCAATCCGTCAGGTGGTATTCATGATGCCTTGCTTTTAACCACTGTAAATCAGCTTTAAAGCTAATGGTGGCCATCTCTTAGCTGTATTTTTTAACACTAGTCATGGCAAGTACCTTTGCTGTGATAAATCAAAAAGCTCCCATCTCTTGCTAATCCCCTGCTCTTTCAAAGCAGAAAGCTTGAAAGATAGGCAAGCTCAGACCGTTATGATCACTCATGACCCGAGCTTTAACCCGCTCTGGACAAAATCGGACCCAAATGCTTTTGGGATGCAGATATTAACCCCAGTGAGCGATTCCCTGAAGCAAATTTGCCTCATGCTTCATCACTCTTGTCAGTGGAGTGGCGGCGTTGTAATGCATTGCAGATTTCTCAACCTTGTGTGTCTGTGGCAGTGCAGCATGTTGCACAGATGATCGAAAGCTGTGACGCATTCTCCACAGGCAGATACGGCTCAATTCTCTGTCTTGTCGGGGGACACTGGCTTCCTTCCCGACTGCCCCCCAATTGCTAGTTGGGCTCCCTAGGACATCTGTATGTAAGCCAATCACTGATGAGGCTTGTCAAACCTAACAGTCTGGCCGTCTGGCTATTCGGGCCTGACTCAGACTGATGGCATCTGTCTGCCTCAGCATTCGTCTCCCTGCAGAAATCAGACCTTCAGAATGTCGAGACACATCCAGATACTGTATGTCCCCTGGCAACTGCTCTGCTCTACCATGAGCTTAGATTGAACCTGTTTCAGAGTATTAGCTTAGTTTTTGACAGCAGATACCTCTTGACATGCATGCACAGTGAGGAGAGACATGCCTTGAAGGATACACTTCTATCTGTCACGTCTCAGTCATATCACCAGCTAACATGTTGAAGATCTTTAGGTGGATTTATCAGAAATTCATTAAAATTCTATTTCCTCATATCCATTCTCACCCCCCCCTTCTCTATACTTTGGTATTACGTCTTGTCACACGTCCCCTTCGTGCTCTCGATTTGTCTTCTCTGAGACGTTAGGCGCCGGGAGCAACCTTGACATATTAGGACATTAAATCTGAATCAGCACCTGTCGCTGCCCTAAAGTGCTTCCACATTCTCTGTTTTCTCAAGCGCATCAAGGAAAATACAATTTCACCCGCAGTGTCTGTCTCTGTCACATCCACTCGCGCAGACACTTCCATGTCTGCCTTTCTCTCCCCTTTCCTGTCTCTTGTTATTCCACTCTGCTTTTATACCTCAGTATTCTAGTAGTTTATGTCCTTCCACTATTATTATTTCAGCTGTATGGCCTGTACCAAATGGCTTGTGTCTGTCGCAACTTGTTTAAGCCTTTGTGTATCAGAATCAAATGCTTCTCCACCCATGCCATGCACCCTTATGATGTCTGAGGGTAAGATTCTGGGAGTTATTTTCCTGAACTGACTGGCATTGACATATCCGAATGAAATACCGTTTTGAACACTTTGTACAAAATGAAGGGTAATATCAATGGTAATGGTTTGTTTGCGTGTGCCCTGATGCCCTACTTTTCTGCTATTATGTAATTTTGCTAGGATTGAGGGCTACACTGAGTGCAATAGATTCAATTTTAGTCACTTTTTCATTCAACCCTTCTCCCCTCTCCTCCTCCCTGTGCTCTGCCATCTCCCCTCTCATCTGCTCCCCACTCTGTTTCAAAGTAATTATTCCTCATTAATCTACAATAGCCCCCTGCCAGTCTATTAATCCAAAGGTCTGGATGGCAGACAGTACAAAATGAGCTCTCCTATTAACTCAACATCGTTATTCTCGCCATATACGGTGCTGGGGTTGCTGACTTTCCATACCAACCCCCACCCAACCCCTAAATTAGCCTTATTAGTCATGCAACATCTTTCCATTGCCCCCTCCCCCTGCTTTCCAACATTTTTCAGTTGCCTTTTTTATGTTTTTCACGAGTAACCACAAAATACTTTGTCTAATAGATGCTGCTACTAGGCAAGGTTTTTTAAAAATACACCAGCCTCATCTACTTGAATCTCATAATTATTTCATTTGCTTGAAGCTTAGTCACCTTCTTACCCGCAGCGAGAAACAAATCAAAAATTAAGAAAGGAACACAACCCTCCTTAACAACAACATAGTACTCCATCCACAGCAAGCTGGGCTTATGACTCTTGTCTCTTTAGTATCATTTGGTTTTTTTGTTTGAATATTCTACCCAAGCTGACACGTCCAAACCCCAGTGTGTTGCTTGTTGTTTCCATCATTTGACCAAAATTGCCCCACACCTTTGGTCTTTAACAGCAGATGGATGTAAAGAAGCAGCCTCCTTGGTAACAGACTCTTGGTAGCGATGGGTAATGAGTACAGAAAGATAGGGCACGAAGTGTAAATAGTCAGCATCCAGATGTTGAGATGTGTTTCTTGGCATAAAGCCCACCCCAACCCTGGTCACTCATTACACTCCTGCCAATGAAGGACTATGAATATGTAATAGGGAGAAGGCTTGCAGACCTCAGTGTTAAACAGAGATTACCACTGGTTTGTTCAACAATGTCATGTACAGCAATACAGTGGATGTGCACTCTAACAGAGTTGGTGAAATAGTTTAATTATTTTACATTATCCAACAAATTACATTCTTCACTATTTTTACAGTAAAGGGACAGTATAGTGTTATAATTTTACTAGTCATTACAACAATGGCAGTCATTGTGTTAAAAAATAAGCGTACTGTATTTTATAGCAAAGAGCCACACCATGGTTTATGTTTTATCTCATGAACTGCAAATTGCATGCAGTACTTTAAATAACTGCTGACCATTTTCCAAAGCAAAAGTTTTCTGATCAATTCTTCTTCTAGGCAGCCACTGGTTTCAATTGAGATACAGTTAAAGCTGCAGTAATTGACATTTTTATATTACCAATGGATCAAATGACTATGTGTAATGTGAAACTAGCTGGTGAACATACTATCCTGGAGCATTTAGCCGCTAAAGAGCTAGATTGTTTTATTTTTTCAAAATGTGGTAGAGACCAAAACAGAGCTAAAACATGAGTGAATGTTTGACTCATATTCATTGATGTGTCATCAACATGTTTGCCATAATAACTTTATACGCTAATGTCAGATCTTTTGTTTTTAGCTTGTTGTGGAGTTACCCTGCCACCAAGTGGCCAAAGAAAACAATGAATACAACTTTAAGACTTAAAGGAACATTTGCATTAATGTCACAGACACCTAAAGCCCAAAGACAAACAATGAAAAGCAAACATGGACATTATTAAAAGAATATTCTGAATTTGGTTCTTGCGTTAAAAAAGTTGCTGTTTACAGCCAGCTCCCCTGTTTCAGATGTTTGAGTTTCCTCATAAGCAAGTCTCTATAAATTGATTTTTTTAACGTATTTATTGGCATGAACTGAAAACAATCGCTGCCTGGAAAGTAGGAAATCAACCTCAAAATGTTATGCTTTGAAAAATGGTCAATAGTACCCTCATGGTTATGGTCCTGTGTGTTTATGTTTGACAAAGACAATAGAAAAGATACGAATCCACACTCAATCATCCTCTTGAAGGGACTGAATCTGACTGCCCAGTGTGTTTTTTGCACTTACACCCGGATAATCCAGCCTCTCAGTGGACCTCTACACACCAGGCCTAGCAGGCCCTTACTCCATCCACAAGTGGGTTTTTGAGATAAGCACTGAGCTCTGGCTGCTAACACAGCCATCAGCATTAGATCTGTCCATGTCCTCCAGGTGATCCCGGGTTAAACACCGCACACAGGCCGCCGAGGAAGATGAAAACATGCGCCAGCTCACCCCTGCTATGCCACTCCATTTTCTCCAGCTGTATCAGAGCACTCTGGGAGAGCTGATTGCTGAATGGCTTGGCAGGGCTTCGGGTGTGTATGTGTCTCATTGTGTGTGTGTGTGTCTGCGAGTGGTTGATGTCCCACTGCGCGAAGGAGTAAATCCTCTGATCCTTAACCAGGCTGCCGTGCTAGCTCATCATTCTCTTTCATCAGTACCTCTTCTTCCAGGCTCCCTCCTGTTGAACCCTCAAGCCTTGGCTAAATGCTGCAGCATCTCCTTTCCTGTGTGCTTTGGATTGCTTTCAAACTTAGCCCCAGAAAGCTGTCAAAAGCAGCACACCAAAAAAAAAAGCCAATGCAAATACAGTAGATGTTACATTCACGATCTTTAACCTCTATTTACTCCTCAGTTAAATTCAGTTTCTTAATCCATCATGATCAGTATTGCTGCCTAATCTACCTTGCTTTCATTATGTGGTCACAATCACCTTCACTCTGCTGGATTGGTGTGACTGAGCCAGACTGGAGAAACAATCCAGCAGCCAGCGATCAATCTCAAACACACAAAGCAGTCTGTACCTGCTCTTAAACCTGCCAGATTTGGGGATTGGCCGGTACGTCATTGCTAGCCTGAGGCTGTTTTTGCATCGTCGTAGCACTGACAGGTTGTCCAGTCATTTCTTATTTGTCACCGAGCTCAGACCATGGACCACAAAGTGGTAATATGGTGAACAGAGAGCTGATATAATGCCTTAAGGGCAGTTTGAGAGAATAAGCAGGTCGCCCTTTCCCGGGCTTTTTGCACATTTAATCTTCTTCTGTCAACGCAAAAGGTTTTTCATAGAGCTGCTGTTGTGTTAATATGCAGGATAAGAAGAGTTTGGTGAAATAGAACCAAGAAAAGTTATAAAATCTAATAATCTATCAACATATTGTACATGCAGCTGGCATTTTTAGAGGTCCTATTCTCCAAATCATTACCATAATGCCTTTTGCTATTGATATTGTCGATTCATGAGACCATTGCAAAAGGAAAATTACCATAAAAATGTTTCTAAAAGTTTCCTTTCTAAATGCTACTTGTTTTTGTCTGCCTGCTTTCAGGTCTACTGACTATGGCACGACCTACACCAAGCTCAACCTGATGCCAGGGACAACCATCGTGGTGACCAGCTTCTACATCTGCCCGACCAACAAGAAAAAGGTAGGTGGATGCATCTGGGTATGTATCTATTGTGTTTCCCATGAGCTCGCTGAAATGTTCTACAGTGTTGCTCCTCTAAAAGCTTTGCTCTAGTGTGTTGCTGAAAGAGTGAGCTGGAGGCCTAAATGAATATTTACACTGGCAGGCTGGGTAGGAATTACAAGACATCTAGTTACAGATGTGCGATTTGAGAAAATGATCCACTGAAACTAAAGACAAACTGCTGGTTAAAATTAGATAAGACACTCCAGCATGGAGGAAAAAAATCTAAAACATTTTTTAACATCTTATTATTTTTTTCTACAATATCTGTAAATGGCAGCTACAGTGTGATTAAGATTAGGGAATGATTTTTGGTATGGCAAGTAAACTATGGTTAGGTTATAGTAAAGGTTAGGGAACACAATTTAGTATTGTACTTCCACAAAGTTGGGGGACTTGCCATAGATAGATTAAGAAATGGTCAAAATTGAAGCAGCAGAGGCCTAGCTATCCTGACTTTTAACCCTTAGTGTGAGTCATGCCCAAAAAACCTGGATCCTACAATTCTCATAATGCAACTGGACAGCATCTTTTATTAGACCCCCACTGCCTATTAAACACCCACATCTTTCAAACTCAATGTCCCCAGCTTGTTCCGTCTCTAACTGAAACTGAGATTTCCTTGATGACATCATTAGATTTATTTCCTCAGACTTTACAAAGCTCCTCCTGAGCTACAGAAGACATTATACAAATGTTTTCACAGGCTGTATAGTACTCCTCATGAGAAGTAAACTGAACCTCATGTGTACAATTAGTGGAGTGCCCCTTTAAACACATGAGATTGGGGAAAGACTGTGGTTATGGTTACAAACAAAAGCCAACATTACGTGCTGGATTGTGCCAGGATGTAAACTCCGGTCTGCTGCATGGAAGTTGTACGTGCTTCACACCCAGCCACATACAACACCCTTTGGCTACATGCACCACTCCACATGTTCCAGTTATTCAGTCAACAGACACCTTCTGAACTCCAGTGAATTTCAAAAAGCAGGCAGCAGATTATCTGAAGCGAGAGCCAAGAGGTACAGTAGGTGACTTAAGCTGAGATACGACTGGATTGCCAACTGTGTCGGCTTGTCTAATTGGCAGGAGTTATCGCCAGGGTCCAGGGTTCTTCCAATCGATGAAGAGATAGTGGGAGATTAGATGTAGTCACTTTTCTCACTTTCTGCTCCAGGCCCCACTCCATATCTCTGCGCGGGATCTGCCATCTCATCTTCTTCTCACACACACACACACAGACACACACAGACTAGTAGAGGGCCAGACAGCATGAGAGCATTTAATTGCATGGGAATTGAGTCATCTTAATTTCCCTTAGGGAGAGAAAGAGAGACAGATAGAAAGAGAGAAAGGGGGGAAGAGAGTGACTAGCGGTGAGAGTGTGTGTGTGTGTGTGGTGACAGTAGGATGTCTGGTAATATGAGCTGGGGATCAAGCTGCTACTTAAACATACCTCCAGGCCTGGCAAGAGGGGAGTGATGGAAGCTCAGGTTTGGTGCATCTTGCTGGAATCGGTGTGGAGGTGTCTGTGTGTGTTATTGCTGTTGTTGCGAGAGTAGGTGTGTATTCTTGTGTGAAAGGCAGTAGATGTAGGCTGTGTCTGTGTACGTGTATGTGGACTTTGTGTGCAGAGTTCAAATACTTTGATCCCTCCAACTAAATGGAGAAGTTGATTTCCTACTTCCAGTATGCAGCCATGTCCAAATTATGAGCGATCACGTTTGTTAGGTACCCCTACGCACATACAAACACACACACACACACACACACACACACGAGCACACTTTGATCAATACTGCTAATCACATCAGAAAACAGAAAACGAGTGGGTCTGTAAGCTCTGTGAGGGGATTACACACAGTGTGAAGGGATCACAAGGGAAAGGTGTGAGGGGCCTCGGGTAATCAATAAGACTTGAGGCAATTAGAGAGAGGTGAGTCTTCAGACGGAGACAATGTCACCCTCTCTTTCTCTCTCTCCATCGCTTCATTGAGAGCTCCATTAAGGATCTGCTTAAGACCCTTTGCAGGAGAGAGCTCCCAAACACCCTTGACACACTTCAACGCCAATGGAGTTGTAAATAAACTTTGAGACTGGAGGCTCAGCGCGCTCTCCCTCAGCAATTTTCTTTAACAGTCGTCTCTACAGGGCTGTCTTCTGGGCAAGTGTATTCACAAGTCTGTTTTCTTGTTGTTGATTGCTCAGTGGGTCTAAATGAAGGTTCAAGTATATGCTAAAACTGACTTTAGACCAAAAAGCTTCCTTTCTAATGTTACATAACTGATGGCTCTTTGCCAGATATCATAGAAATAAAGGCAGAGGTCAGACATTTATTTTTTAACAATTGTTTGTTTGGCTGCATGTCCACAAAAGAGAACAAATCTTACACAAATCTATACTGACTCATCAATGTTGCAACCACATCAGTAGTGTTTAGCATTGAAGCTCCCCCACTGGTGACTGAAAGAGACTGTCCTACCAAGAAAAGGTCGGGATGGATGAATCATCAAAACATCTGGACAATTACATGGGAGACTGCTGTTCATTTAAAGCATGTTCCCTAACCTTAACTAAGTATTTATTTTAACCCACATCGTGATCTTCCCCTAACCAAGTTGTTTTTGTGCCTAGACCTAACCAAACCTCTTTTTCAAGTGATTAGTAACAGTTTTGGAAGGCACAGACAAATGGCGCATTTTGTCGTTTGATTTGTTGGATTGAAAATTCCATCATCAGCTCAGTCGTAAGGTCATAAGGTATCAGAACAAATGAAAACAATCCAGTGGACATTTCTTGGTCCATTAACGGCTTATCCAGATCTGAGCCCTGTCCAGATGTTATTTTTAAAGGCGTGCACTCTGAAAACACATTATAACACTTCCATAACATCTCTACCTCAGCAATTCTCTAAGCAGCAGGGCATCACCTGGAGAACTGCTGTCAAGCTCACAAGGCATCAGACTTCCTTCTGAGCTGCTGTCCTCAGTTATGTCCTCGGCCACCAGTCAGCATGGCAGCTCGTCAGGGAATACTGCTGAGGACTTCCTGCCTGATGTCAGAACTGAAGAATCGTTTTTGATGCACGGGGTAGTGTTTTCTGCTCCATAAAAGAGGTCCAGTGGACTGTTTTAATTTGACAGGGCTTGAAAGAGCGAGAAAGCTTCTTAAAGGACACCAAAGGCTCTCTAATGGCTGGACTGGTCATTCCTATTCAGCTCTTTTAGCTCTACATAATTAGTTACGCTCTGGTAAAATATTTTTGTGATGTATTTGAGTACATAATAAAATGTGAGGCACCACATTTCAATAATCCTCTGTGATTCTGGAATATTAGCATTGAATATGATGTAGCCCCACATCACACTCAGCCATAGAAATATGAAGATATTAAATTCCCCTTGTTTTTTGTAGCACACCACTCACGTATAGGCACTCCTTTCCTTTATTGAGTCATTAAGTCTGGAAGGACACAGAGCATGGAAGAAGCACGACATAAGCAAAGTTCTAGTGGGATTCAATCCCCAGCCAGGAGGGACTGTAGAGTTAAAAAGTGACATATCACAACACTGACAGAACCCAAAAAATCTGCTGTAAGTAGAGAGATACATCAACCACAGGCGATAGAATCTGTCTGGAGGATAAGAGAGTTTAAACATTTCTTTATACATAGAGTGAAGAGGTCAGAAGAAGAGATAAGGACTTAAACTGGCTAAGGGCCTTTGCCTTAACTGGCTCTTTTAGTGCCCTTATGCAAATACTTCAAATCTTTATCAGCCTTTGAAGTTTTAGGAAAATTGCTAAGTTACAAGGTCAGCAAGAATAGGATGCAGAATGATTAGTAATGTCTGTTTTATAGAAATGTCTCATATACTCTCACAGTCCCAGAGGTTGTCGTTTTAATAGCTTCATTAATTCTATCTCAGAACAAAGAGAGGAAACCGGTCGAGGCAGATGACCGCCCACCCAGAGCATGGTTCTGCTCGAGGTTTCTTCCTGTTAAAAGGGAGTTTTTCCTTGCCACTGTTGCTTGTGCTTGCTCTTGGTGGGAATTGTTGGGTCTCTGTACACATAAGGAGTCGGTCTAGACCTGCTCTTTATGACAAAGTGCCCTGAGATAATGTTGTTATGATATGGCGCTATATAAATAAAACTGAATTGAATTGAAACATACTGTATAGATAAGTGAGCCAAGACAAGACCCCTCACCCTCTATGTGCAGTCATTGCATTTTCAAACTTTTCTTTGGGAGTTTTTGAACCTACAGTAGATTTAGAGCTCCCACCCTGAAGCATGTTCTCTGTTAGTAAGTTTTGTTGAAAATTTAGAAATAAGATCCTATTGCAAGAAATGTGCCTTGATGTGTCTCCAAACCACTGTGCATTATGGTTTAAACACCCTGTGATTATGGATTAAGTTTGACTTTCAGTAGAAAGTTCATTTCTACAGCAGGAGCTATTCCAATACAACCTTAGTTAATACAACTACAATTTCTGTGTGAAATGTAATGAAACTGATGCATAAATGCTACAAAGCAACAACTCCTTGGACTGCAGCAAAAACAAATTGACAAAAATGCCTTTAGTCACCTACTGAGGTGAAAAAGAAAAAGAAGCCAGAAAAGAGTAAAGCCCAAAAGAACAAAGCGAGAAGAAAAAGATGAGTAAACACAGACCAAAAAGAAGTACAATGGGAAAAAGAGTAATAGACTGAATGATGCTGCAGATTTACTGCCAGCACTTCAGTGATTGGCAGTTCAAAGAGCTTCAAAGAGAAAGGCAAGATATTCAGATGTGGTCACATTATGTTCATATGATATCCCTATGATGAAGAACAATTTTTGTAATTTAAGAAAGACTATCCTATTCTTTTGTGTGATTGACAGTGAAATAGCTGTCTGCTTGTCTCTCTGCGATCTCTTTCTGACTGTCAACTGTGTCCCCTGCTTTCCATAAGAAAAAAAAAATTATAATGGTAACTGGATAATTTCCTCTGACGCAAATGTGTCTTCTTTGTTCAGTGTTATCATAGAGGAGAGGGCCTTGAAAGTAATTATGAACAAAATGATGGTAAAAGCAGTTCAACAGTAACAGAAGCTACTCTTCTACTTCTGTTTAATCTGGTTTAAACTCAGAATAAATTCTAATACTAGTTTTGCATCAAAACAAAACCTACAAATCCTGCAAAAAAAACTAACTATAGGATGCAACCCTATTGCCTATTGGACAATTCTGCAAAACCTAGAATTACATTCATATGTTATTAAAACTATCTTTTAAAACTTAAAATTCTCATTTTTTACAGTACCTGTGCATGGCAACTACAGTATGGTTAAGGTTAGGCAAAGATCGTGTTTATGGCAAATATTATTTAGGTATGGTTAGGGTTAGGCAACTAAAACACTTGGTTATGGTTGATTAAAGATTATGGCTACAGTTAATGAAAACCATTAAACGGGAACTCCACTGATTTTACACATCAAGGTGTGTTTAAATGTGTTGGGGAGTTCTACTGAACATCTTACTAAAGTTGTCGAGGCTACATTAGCTGCTACTGGCATAACACAGCCAAATCGCTATCTAAGAGTAACCAACCAAATGACATGCTTGAAATGTTTTATTCAAGTGCCGGTGGGAATTCCGAGACGCACAAAATTGCCTTACCACCTTTTTTTTTCTACAGTGAAGTTGGTGTCGTTGTAACTTCAGACCCCTGTCATTGCCTGCATGTCAGTGTAGCTGAACATTGGCTGTAAAAACCTTGTGGAAGATCAGCCCAGAGTGCAATGTTATGACTCATGCAGCTGCTCAGGAGATGTCCCTGTGCAATGTTGCACTTGCGTGTTTGGTGTGAAAGCAGGATTACACAGGTATCTGTCAATGTCATTGTTGGACAATTCATTTAGCACAAGCTGTCACTTACCATTTTTTAAAACCAGACATTCAAAAACTCCTCATCCATTTTGAAGTCTTTTTTTTTCATTTATGCTATTCCTCCCATTTCAAGGCCATTTCGGAGTTGCTGACACTTAAGATACGCCAGCCATGATGTGTCCACCCTGGCTCCTTTCTGTGTGATTAATCGTCAATAATTCAGTAGGTTTACAGACATACTTTGGTGGAGTACTTTGCTCTCAGCCTCTGGGGGTTTAACCAAGTGTTTGCCCATATTCTTTTTGAGAGACTGGCTGTGTGAAAACACTTGGAAATAGAAAGTTAAGCTAGTCTCTTGTGTATATGGGCCCCATACTAACGTCGCTGACGAGCTGAGTTGAGCTGTAGGGCATCAGCAAAAATTGTAGGTTTTCCTAACTCTTTAAACAAAAATAAAACACATACGCAAAGTGACCTTTAGACACAGCTTGACACAGAAAAGCATGTGTTCCACTGCTGAAAGCTATGCCATCTAAACCACAGTGTAGCCACATGAGAACCGGCCATTCCCCTGTTGTTTCCTCTTCCTCCTTCCTTCCTCTATCCCTGCAGCCATGTCATCTGTACCATAGAGAAGCCGTCTTTCCTTTATCCTCTGCCCAGACAGTGATTTGGGACCTGCGCACAGGCTGATAAGGAGACTGGAGCGTATGTATGATGCAACCTTGAACCGAGGACAGTCGGAGGCGAAGTTCAACCACAGAAGCTAATGCTAATACTTACTGGAGGGTTGTCAACTTTGGGTTCCACAACAGAGGTTCGGTCACCCACACAGTCATATAAAAACAGTGTTCTATTTCTGAGTCTGTGATTCATTTGAAGCATCTGGAACGCTCAGTCAGAGAGTCAGAAAGCAACTGATTTAAATAGTTAAATGAAATAAATAGTACAGAATAGTTCACATCATCATGAGTCACAGAGAAAGGTTCAATATTGGACTTTATTCAAAAGTATACACAAGAATGCACAACTGCCACAGTTCATGTAGTTTCTCTGGGAGTTGTAAAACTAGATATCAGATACAGTGTGAGACATACATAATGCATGTGAGGCAGCAGGCACCAGGTCATGGTGGAGCTAGGTTTTCTTTATGTTGTGACACACCAGATGCTGTGCTCTCGCTGTATCTTTCGCAGCTTATCAGTACTCCCTGTATCAGCAGTGTGTTTGTGTCAGGGTACAAAAGAACACAGAAAGAATAGCAGACGCTAGTTCAGTCTTGCTCACTGACTGAGACTTAACTATGAAGAGATAGCCATAGAAGAAAACCCATGATAACAGACCTCAAAGCATTTCATTGCCATCTTATTTCTGAAATATGTTTGACATACCGTATTAATGTATGAAACAGGATGTGGGGAAGGTGCATAGAGGTGTGCCCCAGGAGAGTGAACCCCAAATACACTATGTTATGAAGTTATCGCTAAAATAGGATATTTTAGAATTTTGATTAACACAAGAAAATGTTAAAAAGGTCAGTTAACACATACATGATTAGCATGGAAAATGGGTTAGTTGAAAGAGTTATTGTTCATTTAATTGGGTCTTGAGATCTATAGTTTATAAGTGCACGGATTAGTAATAGCAATGTTATCTTGTAACTAACTGGCACACCATCAATCCTGGCTTGGTTACAGTTCAAAAGAGCTAGCAAACAGTTGCCTGTTCACACATACAGCAAACACGGAGCAACATTCTGCATTTTCAGCATTTTGGAGTGTGTTTCTGGCCACCTGATGAAAGTCTAATATTCCCTCTCTGTTAGCTCTGGTTTGGTCTCCACCAACTCTTGAGAAAAACATCTTGACCCATAGCTGCTAAATGCTCCACTATTTTCACAAGCTAGCTGCTGACGGAAGAAGGTGTAAACATTAAATTCACATATTATCACATTCTAAAGTTATTGATGTGCAAAATTGCCTATTTACATATCCAGCAGACACAGAGTAACATTAGCATTCATTTAAAGTTGTGTTTCTGGCCACTTGACAAACGTACAAGTCCAATATTCACTCTCTTCCCAGCTCATTTTCTTCACTAACTCCTGAGAAATAACTCAGTGGAGCATTTAGCAGCTAATCCATATGTTCACTAGCTAGTTGCTAACTTTGTCTGACTGACGTTTGGTGCTGGGCAAGTAGTGTACAGTGGGTTTATCCGAGCTTTTTCACTGAAAACAGCTGGCTGCTGCAGCTGGAAATGAGGATGATGAGAGTGGTGAGAGTGAACCAAAACAGTACAGTTAAACCAAAACAATGAGCTGAAAGATGCTAAAGTTCCATAGAGCTGAGGGAAGCTGTAGAGTTGGGTGACAATTCACTCTTGGTTCATCACTACAAGCAACACATTCCACATGGTCATTTGATCCATTGTTGATATAAAAACATTAGTTTGTGCAGCTTTAATATCCCAACAGTATTAGCACTGATTTCTGGGGCTCTGGGCAAAATCTACAGTACGTAAGCTACCATTTGTTCTCTGTTGTGCCCACAGTGCTTGATGGGTATTTCGAGGTGACAGGTTACATACACCTTGCACAGAGAATTGAAGGAATGGGGCCCAACAGCTCATTTTAGCCTCAGGGCCACCTAGCAGGTTCATCTGGCCTTGTTTCTGTCTTTACATTGACAAAACATTCACCTTGAAAATGCTGATGTCCTGCAAGCTCTGCTGTTGCAATTCCTTCTACTGTGTCAACTCTGTCTCTGACAAAGTATATTCCATCCACAATGCTACTGCTACAGGTCTCTGTAGAGCATGATAAATCATATTACCACAGTCTATTCAGATTATAGCATAACATTAGCTGTGATCATCTTTGACCTAGCATTGATCGCAGCTATTGACCCATGTGCTCCGTCCAGCTGGGCTCTTGTGTTTGTCCTCCTGCGCCACGGCAGAGGCCCACAGGGATCAGCACTGCTGCTCTCAGCCCTTCACAGGCCGGGCCTAAATGGATTGACCTGACCTGGTTCCACCAATTCCAATCAATAGGCAACGAGCCAGAGCCACTGACTCACAGTGCTGGTTCACCCTGGGGGGACACTGGGCTCTGAACTATACATCATGCAGCTTTTGCAGGGATTTAAATGCTGCCCTGTGCTTGTCTGTGAATTTTAGAGCTGTATGTGTTTGCTGCAGTCTAGAGTTTAATGGGGCTTGGTTAATATTTCAATGCAGTTGAAGTAGACAGAAGAGAATATAAGAGCAGGGAAGACATCAGTGGAGAACAGAAGGGAAGAGGAGGAGAGTATAAAATCAATGTTTTTCAGCTTTTTGTGTGTCACACAATGTGTCAGAAAATATATGAATTGATTTGTAATTAAAGATAATTTGAATCAGCATGCCGTGCAGAGGCAGCCACTGCCGGAGAAAAGATATATCAGCTTTGACGTAACACTTTAACTGGCCTAGTTGTTTAAAAGCGGTGTCTAAAAATAAATATGACTGTCGCTAATCCCTTTATAATGTCCCTTTCTGATTAAAGCGAGCCAAGTTTAGCTCCACGAGATTCAATTTTTGACATCTCCTAGTAGGTCTATGTTCAGAGAACTTTCACACAGACAAAACACACCAGGCGGTTATCGGATTTTTAATATAGAGCCAATATACTGTAGGCCCATTTATCCATCTATCAACAGTACTACCTTAGTGAGATGTAGTGCTGCTCCATTTATTCCTTTATCTATGCATCCATCCCTTTAACTCTGAATCTTTCATTCACATTGTCTAAAACTATCCCTTCATCCATCCATCATCCTTCCATTATCAATGGGTAAATCCTTTCTTTCCCACTTCTCTCTTCTTCTATTCATCTTTCCACCTCCAACATCCATCAAATTGTCTTCCCATGTCTCATCTTTCGGCCTTTTTCTTGTTCATCTTGTCCCCAGCATTTTACCTCCTCCATGACTCCTTTCCCCTCTCCTTGCCATCTTTTAGTCTGTTTCCACTACAGGTACTTTTTCCAGGAACCAGGGAACCTTGATTATATTTAATAACTTTAATAGCTTTGGAGTGTATTTTTGCATGTAATGAGGACTGTGGATTTGGTCCCCCATCACTTCCATTGGAAGCACATTAGGAAGGGATCTTTTAATGATCAGTATGAACAGGAGGGATGAGCACAAACTGTTTCAATGTACATATGGGCATGTCAGTATTGTTTTAAGACACATTTGAAAAAGTGTGAACATGTCTTTTAATTTGGCTCATCTTCATGCTTCTTCAGGAACGATGGAAACTCAAACAGGAATGTGCAAAAGGGCCTTGTAGACCTCATTTACACCTGGCATTAACATGCAACCTTTATTTGGATATCCCATCTGGACAAGGAAAAACACATGTAAATGCAAGGTGTAAATGCAGCAAAACACTGGAATGCAATCAAATTGGCCAGACAATATCTGAAAGATTGCATTGTGATCAGATCTCTGTCAGGTGTGAATGCAATCTGTACAGCATGACTCCACCTCTTACTGGTAGCTAGTAGTAAGTAGTAGCAGTAGCAAGTCTCCCCAAAAAGTGATTTTAACAGCCGTCCATTGCATTGTTGCCCTTGACCTGGGACCTGGGATTGGATGTCATATTCAAATAATCTATCAGATACAGATCACATGTTCATCGCAGGTGTCAATGGAGCCATTGTTCCTGATTTAGTTCCTGACTTAGTTCTTGGATCGTCTTAGTTCCTGGAACTATTTGGTCAAAAAGGGGCTTTCTTTTCTCTCACTTCTTGCCAGTTTCCCTTTCTTTTTCCCTATCTTTCTCTACCTACCTTCCCTCACCTCTCTCAACTTTAGTTTTGTTTTTCCTCTTCTGTCAACTGTCTGTTTCTTCCCCAGCTGTCTTTTTCTTTTATGGTGAAATCTATAGTTTCTGAACTTTTTCTTGTCATCTTTTTATTAGTGCTTCTACAAATGCTGTTTATTTTGCAAGAATGAGAGAGTTTATAGACAAATGAGTAGAAAGAGGAGCGATGAAGGAGCGATGGATGAATTATTTGGTGAGTGACTCTGCAGTTACTTCTGTGCTGCTGAAGTAGGAGTTTTACAATGGAAAAGAAGAGGGGGGTGGAGTGATAAATAAGTAAACAATAAAAGAGTAGCAGAAAAATTGACTTGCATCATCAACAAATAATATATGGTACTGCACTGAAACTGGGAGTGTGCCATCTCTCATAAACAGACCTCACTGTCTATGTCACTGTGTATTTGCACCCAAACTACAAATTTAATTAATTTAATTTAATTATTATTGTTGCATGTGTGTGTGTGTGTGTGTGTGTCATGGCTGTTGATAACTACCCACAGCCAGTCTCGCAGCTCTCACTGAGGATTATTCTCTGCACTTCACTTCCTACTACACTTCATAGGGAACATGTAGAATAAATCCATAAACTTCAAAGGGAAATCCAAGTGTCGAGGTAACGCGCAGAAATACAGCTGCAGCTAATTTGAATCCCTCGTCCCCAGGCCAGGTACATTATTCGTTAACTACATTAGTCACATTTATGATAGGATTTACATGTTTCAGAGTGAGAGTCACATACGTTTTATTTTATTTTTTTAGTCAAACGGCTTGTAGTGTGTTAAGGCCCTTTTTTTTTGGTCTTCTGCTGAAACTAAGTGCAAATAAGCTTTTCTGCAAGGAAGGGATTTAAGGAAACAGCAAATGTTACATCATTCTCATGATGATGCAGTGCAAAGTTTGACAAAAAACATGAGCGCTGTCTCTTTAGTATTTGTTGGCATACGGAACCTGTTGAAACCAGAAAATCTAGCACCAGACAGAACAGTGATAGTGGACATTTGTGAAAGAAATTGTGAAAATATTACATTTAATGACGACTATACCAACATGTTCCGCATATTGCAACTAAGGTATGATATATTTCAAAGATTGCGGTTATGGCAAATAAACTCTGCTTGAGGTTAGACAACTTAAACACTTGGTTAAGGTTAGGGAAAGACCATAGTTATGGTTGAAAAAAAAAAAAAAGCCACAAACAATTGTCAGGGTTGTGGGACGCACTACATGCCCATCCACCAGCTAAACCTCCGAACCCTCACTTTCTACCTCAGTAATCTGTCACACTTATGCAGGTTCCCTGTTACACATCTCAAGTCTCTAAGCCAGTGCTGAGATAACCCTGATGACATCACCATGACATCATCAGGGTTATTCTCTCAGACTTGACAAAGCTCCTCCAGAGCCCCAGAAGACATACAACTGTTTTCACAGGTTGAGTAGTACTCCACTGACTAGAGAACTGATCTTCATGTGTAAAGCTGCAGGAGTTTCCCTTTGAAGAGTTATTTCACATTTACTAATTGTATGAGAAGAATGAATGTATATGCCACAGATATCCAGTATCAGAGTCCAATATCAGGCATGTAAATTATTCATTTTTAAATTTTTGCTGTAAGCATAAAAACACAGTGTAAACTGCAGCTTCCATAATTTAATCTACCTTCTTCTAGCTAACCCTTAGACAAACTACTGTTTTGCTGCTCATAGAACTCAGCATTTGTTCTGCAGCAGAGGATTTTCCCAGGGAAGAAGGGCTCTATGTGTTTACACCAATTTGTGTTTTCATAAGCTTCAAATATTTAATATCAGTGATAGAGATCTACAAAGAGGACATAAATTCAAATGAAAAAGTTGCAAATTATTCATTTACCAAAATGTGGAAAATATATCTAACGCTGGTATTGTTATAAAATCTTTTCTCATACACATTGTCACTACTGTTTTCTACTGTTTCTTCCTCACTCTCTCACACACACACACACACACACACACGTGCACACACACTCTCTCTCATCCACACTCAAGCTAATTCCCTCATTCAGAATCTTCACTCCCCCCCCCCCAATTTTCTAGCTTCTCTTTCTCAATTTTTCACTTAACTTTCCCCAATTCCATGGCAAGAGGGGGAGAACAGAAACTCTGGGTGAAAGAGGGAGAGACACAGAAGTGATGAAAGGCAAGATCTAAAACTGGAAAATTGATCTTTTTCTTCTGGACTCCTCTTCTTTTGACTGCAAGCGACTGAATATAAATTGATAAATTTGTCAGGCTGTACTTGCTATGACACCCAGGGCAAGCCAGGAATAAGATATGGCTACCCGGCATAGATACAGAGTAGGCAGAGGAGATGTCAGAAGAAACAGTGTCACACTTCTACAGAAAGCCATAATCCATGAGTTCCTTGTTCTTTAAAGTCAAACTGAAATTAAAATTCATTTTGGCTGAGAAACCAGCATTTACTGTATATTTGTATGCCGTTTTTTAACTTGTACTTGTAGTAACTTGGTCAAAATTGCAATTACCAAAAAGAAGAAATGTACATTTGATGTATTTTCATTTATTTATTAGTGTTCTCCAGGGGGTGTGGATCTTTGGTTCCAATTGGTACTGGTTATGTGTTTGGTGCAATAACTAACTGGGTGGGCACAAAGATAGTGTGTAATATCACTTAAGGTTCACACACACACACACACACACACACACACACACACCACTCACATGCCCATATGTACAGTGAAACAGTTTTTGGTCACTGTAACTGTCATTCTAAAAACAGATATATTTTTATTGTAAAATTTTCTATTTATATTCCTTGACTTTTGTAGTACTTGTTCTTTAATTAAATCTTTATTTTATCTTCCTATGTTTATTGTTACGCATCAAAATACCAAAGCAAATTCTTCGTATGTGAAACTTGACAATAAACCTGATTCTGATAGAATATGCTGGGCAGGGTCAAAGTCAACTTTCACTCTCATCTGTCCCAGTTGGTTTCACTGCAAGTGTCAAAACGACGTTAAAAGGAAAAATGTTGCACTGACAGCACAAAACACGGCCAGTCAGTCAGTTGCCAAGCCAAGCCGTCAATCTGTGTTCAGACAAACAGGTGAAGGCTGCCTGAACACCTGCCTCACTATCTTGCATAGTGTCAAATAGATGTTATTTTATTTATGAAATGGCATTTGAGTGCGTCTGGCTCATGAAAGTGGAAAGTCTGTCATATCGGGCTCAGACAACATAAGACATTATTGCGGCCTGTTCTGCATGACTGTACATCTATTGGAAAAGATTTCCCAGCTTATTTCCTCCTATCCACCCTGATCTGCATTTAAAAAAAAAAACATCTGCTGCACATGTTTGTCTCCAGAATCGGAGCCTTGAAAATTGTCAATTTTCCTCATGGCGCAGACACACAGCAATACTTCATATTCCCCTCAGCTTTGTCAATTTGTTCCTCTGTGGCTCCGGCTAAAATGCTCAGGTAGGTTCAGGGAGGGTGCAGGGAGTGACAAAGTGCATTATAACGTCGATTATAACGTCTGATACAGAAGACCAGTGTTGTTTTTTGTCCTTGCCGCTGTCTCGGCTGGGGAAATTGCATGTGACTTGAAATGAATAAAGTCTTTCTAAGCAACACTCTGTCAAACTATAAGATCTATAATGCATTAAAAGCTCACTCATAGTATAATATGATGCATACCTTCCCGCACTAATGCTTCGTGATACATTTAACTTGTGTACATTTTCATTACTTGCATCTTTGGGATGTTTATGAGTAGTTATCTTGCATGAAGCTGTGCACAATTTTACCAGAGAAACCACCCCTGTAGAAACTGTTGGCAGTGTGTTCTGGGGATTATCCAACAGGAACATTTCTGGAGAGAGACAAGCGCTTCGGATTTTTTTCAATTCTGTGATACTGCAAACAAAATTACATTCAGCCCAATTGCATTGGGGTGGTTGCAGAAATATTAGAGACCTATGTCTAAACAACTAAAACTATCTGCATGGCCAGCCACCATATGAAACCAACATGGTTGGTATGTTAGATTGGATGTACACTCAGGGGTTGTCGCAGCGAAAGTAGCATGCTGCGTTGAGACTATAAACACACGGGATCTCATCTACGCAAGATAGATGTGCAGACGGTAGAAAATAGTGACCGGACGATCTTTGTTTTTTCGGTTTCTTTTGTTTATTTCTATGATTTCAACATGGTTTTGTTGTTCACTATGTATTACGATTATCAGGGAAAAGATAGGGTGCGTGCCCTGGACGTGTTGACAGGGAGTTTAATGCATCCGTTAGGGTGAGCAGTCAGGCGGAAGGGAAAAGGTCCCTATGCAGACAAACCAGGAAGCTCAAGCAGTTTAATGATTTATTTGTACTTACATGCAGGTACAGCTAGGCAGCAGGTAACTGGTAGATTCAGGAGACACAAGCACGAGGAAAACATCCAACACAAGAACATGAAAACTAAGCACATGGTAAGCAGTACAAGGAGCCAACAGAGAACTAACCAAGGGGACCGGTATATGTAGGGAGTGCCTGATGAGGGAATGAGGTGCAGGTGGGGAGATGGGCAGGGAAGCTCAGGTGATTGAATGAGGTGATTAGGCAGATGGGAGTGGCAGGACCTTGACTGGCAGGGGGAAAGTCTGAGGGCATCTGGTGGACAAATGAAACATAGCACTGGGAAAACACACATTCGACCGGAGAGGAGTCACAGGGAGACAGACCGTGACAGCTTAAGAGACGCAGGATGCGTACCTAGCAACATGACTAGCTGCAGTTCTATGGACAATATTTCTTTAACCTGACTGAAATCATTCTGATTGAGATTCAAATGAAGATTCCAAGAAGAAGCATTTTTTTTCCAGCTTCGTTCATCTTTCCAAACACTCGTTGTTTGGAGACCATCGACATGTTCAACAATCCTTAAATCTTTTAAGTTGCATCAGTTACAGAGCAGTCGGTTTTCCTGCCACCATATTTATGTCCCTCCTGGAAACTCTTTGGGGGCAAACGTGCAGAAAGAATATACTGATTCCAGCCAGAGAGAAACAGACCGGATTAAGCGTTTAAATGGTTATTAGCGCTAATATTTCCAAATATTATTCCAAAGGTTTACACCACCCCTCTCTTAACCTGATTGAATTTATGGCTGGATCGGGTCAGTCAGTGGAGTATTAGGGTCCATGTAAACACAGCTACTGATATTATGTTGCTCGTTTCATTTTCAGGTTGGAGTTACAGGTTGTGAACATTAAAAACCTCTGGTGTTTCTGCCTTCTCAGCCAGCAAAACGTGATGAGACATCTTTGATTTGCAGTTATTTGAGCCTTGAGTTACTTGCAAATGTCGAAATGTAAACTTAATTAGATTCAATAAAGGATTCGCAAGGATTCGGATTCAATAAGTGGATTTGATACTGGGTTTGAATTTGATCAAATGCTATTGAACCTCATCCCTAAGTGAAACCCTAGCTCACTGTGAAGTTGAAGTATCCAAATTTAAGCAAACAAACACACTTTGATTAAGCAGTGATATTGAAGAGTCTGGCAGTAGTAGAATGAAGCTTGTCTATCAGTCATGCATGTGGTTAACAGTATAGTGGATCTTTTCTCAGAAGCACACACATGCATAACAGCAAGACTCTTATCAGGCCTGGCTCAGACTATCATATGTGTATGTGTGTGTGTGTGTGTGTGTGTGTGTGTGTGTGTGTGTGCGCACCGGGCAGGGCTGTCTCCTCCCAGAGCCTGGAGCAGACAGCCTGAGCAGCCTCATGGCAGCAGTATCTACAAACTCTGCTACACTTGGTGCTGTCTCCTCTGCAAAATTTATGTTGCCTACATTAGGACCATCTTGATTTTTTTTAGTTGTCTTTGCCCTTTGATTTGAAAAAGCTAAAAATGTAGCAGCTGCTGGAGAAGCATAAACACTAGTTCTCATGTATTGGCACCAGGGAAAGTGCAGTAAGGGGTCACCAACATCAACTGGACAGGATCCAAGGTCTAGATAAAAAATGACAGATTTGTTAGGTTTGGTGCACACCCAGAAAGTGTGAATTATTAGCCCAGTTTGATCAAGTGAGAATAGTGATATTTATAGAATTAATAAAAATAACAGATTTGGGTTGAACCATATAACCCCACTGCAGGCCGACTCCTTCATTTTCTTTCCTCCTTCTTGTCCTTCTCTGTCTCCTTCACTTCTCTGCTGTCTTCCTCAGTGTCCCTCTCTTTCTCTTGCTCATTTTACTCCCACTTACTTTCCTCTTTCTCTTTGTTTCTGTGTATCATGTGCCCTCTTTCTCCCTTCACTCTTCTTCTTTTTCCCTATCTCTGTCTGTGTGTGTGGGTGGGTGTGTGTGTGTGTGTGTGTGTCAGCTCTCCACATGCCCCTCGTTAGTTCCCAGCTATCTGTGTGCCACGGGGGGGAACGAGTGCTTATTATTTTATCACATCGTGTGTGTGTGTGTGTGTGTGTGTGTGTGTCTTTTTCAGGGTGATGCGCTCAGAAAAATCGGTCCACAAGACGACACAGCAAAACTAGATATAATTGGGACCAGACATGCAAACACACACATAGACGAAGGTGTCAGTGTTGGAGGAATTTTAGTGAGGTTAATCATCAGCTACATACGTGTGTGTATGTGTGTGTGTGTGTGTGCAATGTTTGCATTGCAAGTGGATGTCAAAACCCCACTCCCCTTGATCTGTCAGTGGTGACTCCCCCACAGGCCTTTTCATATCCATTGCATGTGTGTGTGTGTGTGTGTGTGTGTTTGAGCATGTGTGTCCTCACAACATATCACTGTGGCTTATGCACACTGTTATCTGCACGGGGACCTTGTAAAGATACTGTAAAGATTAGATGGAGCTGTCTTGGAGTTACTTAAATCTGCACACACACACACACACACACACACACACACACACACACACACACACCTGTAATAGAGTGAAGTGGTCACCACAATGATGGCAGAAAAAGCAAATGAGTCTCCGTTATAGCATTTCTTTTTTCAGCATCTAAAAGCTGCAACAGCAAACATTTACTTTGTACTGAGGTAGGCTGAGGCTAAATCAATATATCTGTTGGCAACACATTAGGCCAATAATTGCTTTTTATTAAAAATAAACCACCCACTCAGTGTTGTCTACTTCCTGCCCAACCACAACCAATCAATAGCTTCTTCATATTGTCCTTTTCAGTATGACTTTCTACTAAGGCAGCGTTCATAAAGGCTTTATAAGTTGTAACTAATGACTTTATTTATGGTTAATGAAGCAGGTGCTAATGCTTTAAAGATCTTTTTGGTTGTAAGAAAGGTTGTGAAAACCTCCAATCGACCTTCTGGAAACTACAAGCAGAGAACTGACTTCAGGTTTCTTTGAAACTGTGCTTTGAAATATTGGATTTTTGTTGTTGTTGTTGTTGTACATGCCATACTTGCAAAACGTCTGAGGAAATAGAAGACTTTTTTTTTTTTTATTATTACATCAGATTACATCACATGTGCTGTAGCAGGTGGTAGGGACTGAGAGTCTGGGAAGTCTTTTTCCAGCCAGTCAGGATGTTGAGCCCACCGTGTGTGTTTTGTACAGGGGAAGAGAGGGGGCTTCACTGCTGCATCTGTAACACAAAACATGGTTGTGTGTGATGCTCAGGAAACACGTTAGTGTCTGTTCAACATCAACATCAGTATCACTACTAGTTTTGGTACTGATATATGTTAGCTAATGAACGCTGAGTTGTTTCACTTAACGATGTTATAAAGTTTGCTAACGCCGGTCACTCAGCAAGACACCTTCCCAGTTATCTTCTGGCTCTCCACAGACCAGAACCCATTTTATGGCTGATGGTTGTTATTTCTCCTCATCCTTGCCTGTTGCTGGTCCTCTGGATGCCTAGCAGGCTCAAAAGACTGTGGTCCGTTCCAGTGCGTTTGAATTTGTTACGGTAACGTTTGTATTTATGAGCCACAATCAAATCACAGTTTATGCTTGTTTGGTTGTCAGACAGCAGAACCAGAGAAATAATGAAATGAGAGCAGCTAAACAGGGACGGGCCAATTCACAAAGAATGGATTGCGGCCGCTGATAGCACCATGAATTGTGCACCACTTGC
The DNA here is from genome assembly GCA_002120245.1 of Maccullochella peelii. Taxonomy (NCBI): domain Eukaryota; kingdom Metazoa; phylum Chordata; class Actinopteri; order Centrarchiformes; family Percichthyidae; genus Maccullochella; species Maccullochella peelii. Next base: position 47,035 of record LKNJ01000811.1, read on the forward strand.
AACCGCTATCTGCCCCGTCTCAAGGTCCGATTCACAAACGATATTGACTAATGAGATCATGCAAACACGCCTATAAAGTTTTGCAGCAATTTGCCCTTGTTTTGTGTCTGATTGGCAAAGTCAGCTAGAAATGGTGGATTTGCACCAATGGCAGAGAGAAGCAGGAAACTTCTGAAAATTTTCAGACAATTGAAAAGTGATATTCTCCTTCCAAATATCCACTCACCAGCACGCCTGACATGCTGATGCCTTCGCCTGGCTACAATCACTGCTGCCATGATCACTGGACAGTCTGGGTGTGACACCCCTTATAAATGCGCTTCAGTTACCGCCAACTCTCTGAATCGTTTTCACTCTAACTGCGTATGGCTGTATTTTGCACCAAATATCTGCATTCTAACTCATTTAAATACGTGCGTGCTTGGCAGCGCAGTTAGGGGTGCAGTTGGGAGAATTACACATTTCTTTTTATCTTATTTGTGCAGGTTTAGCGGCCACAAAAGCCACGCAATCCTTTTGTGAATTTGCCCATGAGTGTGTGTGCATTAAAATGCTGGAGAGGACTGAATGGAGGTTTAACCACTTGAGACTGTTAGTCGCACTACTCACCACATGTTTTTTTCTTTACTGACAAGAAATCTTCTTAACCAAAACAGCATGAACGTAGCGTTAAACAGCATTTCCAGATTTAGCTGGCTTAGCATGTATGTAGCTCACAAGCTAACAAATGAGCTTAGAAGCTTGCTGGCGTTCACTCACAATTAATGCCAGTAACTTGGAGTACTGTAGACCTCTTGACTTACTTGCCAAAAGGTTATCCATTGTCACCAGTAAGGTTTCATAAATAAACCATGAAAACTGACAGTGGAAATTATTTTAATTTCAACTCTTAAGAAGTGCAAACGCAAACCAAAAGACAGGCAATACATTACATTTCTTTGCATTTCACATTGCAGCTCTTTGTTATATTTTGGAATGATAATAATTTTGGGTTGCAGTTATTGTTGGATAGTTTGTGATCCCGCATTTCTTTGCATTCAGACAAAATGAATCCACATTAAAGTTGACCAAGCCTGGCCACTCTCTCTTATGTGAGCATATATAAATGGATTACATTAATATAATATACGTATAATTATATTTTATTATTTTTGAATTTTATATTTTATTTTATTACCGAAAAGAATGGATAAACACTAGACAACAACCTGGAAATCCAAAGATTGTTCTTATTAATGGCTTATGAGTGATCTACAAATAATTGATTAATGAACTATTCACAACTTATAAACACAAAAATGCAGCACCTTATTTTTCTGATCACATGTCTGAGTAGAGAAATCCTATGCCACTGTGACTCATCCTCAGACTACAGTATTCTGTTTCACCCACAGTGCAGAGGTGCAGCTGAACCAAATGAAAGGAGAAACTTGAAATAACTGTTCTAAACCATCTCAATGCCAGAGCGTCTCAACTTTTGAATCTAATTCAGACCAACACGCAGGGCAGCGTTTGAGACGGACAGCTCGGCAGCTTGCAGACGGCGCCTGAAGCCAGTCATCCATTATGTTCACACTCAGACCACTGGTAACCACCTTCACATACAACAGTTTGACATTTCTCAGACGGACTTCACGGCTGGCAGTGACACCAAACTGTCACTTCAGCTTAGGCTTCTGTTAAGTCTTCGCATCACTGAAGCCACCTCCCCAGGCAGAGCTGGGGGATTGGTGGGAAGGAGGTATAAAGCAATGAGGAGGCAACCTGTCGGTCTGAGTGTAGAGAGAGATTGATACAGATGACAGGCTGAAGGAGGGAGGAGGAGAGAACAAGAGTAACAGTGACTTTGAAACAGTCTGTTTCAACAGTTTGAAACGGTTCACTTTGAACAGTGTGTGAGTGAGAGAGAAAGAGAAAGGGCAAGTAAAGAATAAGTCACTGAGGTACTTTGAGATACTTCCATAGTGAAGCTCTGATGTTCATATTAATGCCTGGTCATATCGCAAAGTGGAAGAGCAAGATACATTTGCTTGCCCTTGCAAAATAGATGGTGCTGGAAGCTTGTTTGTCCAAAATGGATATGAAAAGGAAATCTCTATTTACATTACTTCTCATTTGGCAGAGCAGGGTTATGTACAATTGGATGCCGTGCCATGGCTAATACATTAGTTTCCCCCATTTTGGAAAGACTATGGTTCTCTTACAAGTCAGCTAAGTCATGGTTTAAATATTGGTGAACATCACTAATTCACATGTCAAAGTTCACCAGAGCTCTATAAGTCACTACAGGGCACTAGACAAATTTACAATTTACTTCTCCTCCACGAGTGAATCCATCCATTTTCAATGATTCCATTGCAATTAATTAATTTTGGAACAAACTTTCACTGCCATAAATGTTGTTGTGACCAGACCCTCAACCTATTTTTCCAGAAGGTCAATAATCTGAATACGTAATTGATGCGTTTTCCATTATTGATATGTTAAATTATGAGATTCTGCTGATATCTGGGCAAATTAAAGCAGCATTAATTGACTTTTTTGGCCACTTAGGGGCAACATGGACATATTATCACCTTACAAAGTTGTTGCGGCAAATGCAAACAATTGCCCATTTACGAAACCACACTAGAATTTATTTGGAATTGTGTTTCTGGCCACCCATTGAAGTCCAATATTCCCTCTCCATTTACCTCTGTTTTGGTCTCCACCAACTCCTGAGGGAAATATCTGTCTACTTTGGCTTTTTCACTGAAAACAGGTTCCTGATGCTGCTGGAAACTAATTTGGTGAGAGCTCGGAGTGAACCAAAACAGTAAAGTTATGTGCTGTCAAATGAAAATGAGCTAAAAGACACTAAAAAGGAGGAAAAGAGGAGGAAATGATTGCTCCCATGAGACTATGGTTTATAATTCATGACGTGTGTATTGTGTCATGACCAAAGTATAGGCTTGGTTTTCCCTTCTTTTTCTAAACTCCTGAGACCCCACAGCCAAATGTTTTCACCTTATATGTGATGGAAGTAATGAGGAAGAGCTATAGTATAGTAGTGAATACTAATAGCTCCCATCAAATCATCTGTATGACAGTCATATCTCCATGTGTTTCCAAGTCTGTTATGATTTCAGATGGAAAAGCCAATCTTAGAAGCTTTACCTGCCATGGCCTCCACTGAAATTCATAACATGATCTTTCTTGCTGATCAGCAAGGAGATATTTGATATCCATCAACTTATGTAATTTTTTTCTGAGGAAATGAAGTTTATACAAATGGTTCAAATATAAAGATAGTTTTTTTGAGCTAGGAGACAGTTCAAGGGTTTCAGCAGCTTTGAAAGAGCTTTGAAGGACTACAATAAAGACTGACCAGAAAAAGCAACTGATAGTTGGCCAAACAGCAAATTTTGTATCATAGCTTAGCATCCACAGCTAGGCCATTGGGGCTGTAGTAAGAGTGATATACCCGTAATCAAAGAACGTGTATGGTGGTTTCTTTTTTTACCCTCTCCAAAACCAAAATACAATAGAAAAAGTGTGTGTTTGTCTGCTCTTATGTAAGCTGGCAATGTTAGCACGTCCGGCTAACTAACTTAATATACAGTAGTAACCTAACCCAGCATTATTTCCAAGGCCAGCTGCATTTACTAAATTAGCTTGTGGGGTTACAGTCAGACCTGGATGCTGCTATTTGTTAGCGGCTCTGATCTCCAGCTTCTGAAGAATCAGTGTCTGAGTTGGCTAGTCAACACTGTCAGTCAACCATCATGCTCAGTCAACATAGAGACCAGCCATGCAAAGAGGTCCAGCCCTGGAAGATGGACTCCAGCAGGCCTCCGTGACCACCAGGAAGTCAACAAAATACATAAACTTGTGTCCGATGTAACATTAACTTTTTTGGAAAGGTCCAAAAAAACAATGTTTAGAAATATTCTTTAATGATGGTTCTCTTTACATGGCTCTGAGTTGACTGACTAGCACGATCATGGGTTGACTGACAGTGTTGACTAGCCAACTGTGTTGTGCGTAGCGATTCCAAAGAATCTGATTGGTCAGAAGCTGGAGATCCCGCCCTCCCACCTTTGCAAATTTCTTGGGACACGTAGCCTCAGTCTTTTAATATTATGCACCCATCATGTGCATATTTAAGACCCTTTTACAGGCTTCTCCTTTTACAATGAATCAGCTGGAAATATTAATAACTCAACTGGAGACGAGTTTTCAATCAGCTCACAGTGTTTTAGCATTAGTACTAACTTATGTTAGCTAGCTACAGTTGATAAAATCTGCTAGCGTCAGTTGTCATTTTAGCTGGCAAAATCGACAATCACCGAGCGGACATGCCTGCTTTTTTGTACCTGTCTGAAATCAAGGGCCCATTGTGTTAAAAATTACTAATCATTTTGAGTGGTTATTGTGAACTGCATATGTGCCATGCGAAAACGATAAGTTTGACATGCGTAGCAACACTAACTAAAGGGGGAAGGGCTTAGCGAACGGTCAGTTATTGAGTGTTACTGCCCTTATGAAGCCAAAATATCCTCACATGGCTAGAAGGATGAGGAATTGAGTGAGCACCAGGACTGGGTTTAGGGTGTACATCCTCTAAACAGCCATTGTGTCATGTTTTATACATTCATATTTACCAGACAGTGTGTGTAAGTGTGTGTTGGTGGTGTGTTGGTTTCCCAGACTGGACACATGTGGCGCAGGCGGTTCTGCTGAATGGGGGAATAAATAAAAAGGCAAGTGGGGTCGCTGCAGGACGGTGTGAAAAATGGTCCAATTTGTTGTTGAGCTGAAATCAATGGGACAAGCCGAGGTGCTGGGCCCTGCCGCAGCAACAGCACTTCTCCCACAGCTGCTGCCTCTCGTCTGCTCCCCCCATGCACCCCTCTCTCTCTCACCATGCACTTCTCTCTCCATCTTTCTCCAGCTTGCTCTCCAGGACGGCGCTCGATGGCTTTGTTTGGAACTTTTTCTCTCTCTGATTTATCTGATTTCAGCTTGGTGTCTTCTTTTTCTCTTCTCATTTGCTTTGTCATCTTCACACTAACCTCTTTTATATTTTATTTATTACTTGTTGCCAATCACAAATGTCTGTTCCTTCGTTGAAAAAATGTCAAATAAACCCAAAAGACCCCAAATAGTAGCTGTCACTGTAAACCCACCAGTTTGTTGCCTGTAGCGTTCTTTTATTATTCACATAGTTAACTGACTTGACACAGACAAATGTGACATCATATCTAGATATTTCCAGCACCATTCATTAGATAGCAGATTTGTAAGCTACTTGAAACATCAGGTATGGATCAAATCAAAGAACAAGGCCTTCTTTTCACAACTGTCTTTTTACACTGATTTTCAACAATTATACAGGGAGAACAGAGAGACCAACATCTCCACACTCATTGCAGGAGTCCAAGGCAATGAATGAGTGGAGAGTTGCCATGATCATAGACATACTCAAATTTTCACAACCTGGGTGGTGGGCTAGTTTTTCCATATGTCATCATTTCACTTGAAAGTAACTAATTCACACTGCTTTTCTGAAGGCTGCAAAAATTCAGGGAAACAGTTAGTTGGCTCCTTGTAAACAAGACCCAAACAAGACCCCAGTCGGGCCAGATTAAAATGATATAGAGTCTAATTCAGTCTGGGTAGCGTTCCGTACTGTTGCTGATGGGCAGGAATTAAATGGTTTAATTAACCAAATGGGACTGGATGGAGAAACTTCCAAAGTCAGCTAAAGTTTTATGTTTCCTTTCAAAGGGCGTACTTGCTTATAATACCTTGAAAAGTGTCTTTTATCACTCAAAGCTTTTGATAGAGTTGTTAATTTTGTTTGTATGTGACGGTTGGATAGTTTGATGAGGCTTGGATTTGAAGTCCATTGGCTTTATTGGCCCCATCTGCGTTATATGCCAAAATGACCTATCGTTGCGGTCTGCACTTTCCAACTGCAGAATAAATAAGAGCCAGTGATTCATGTGTTTGGGGAGTCATGCTAAACTCCAGGCTCAGAAGGCTTCGCCTGAGATCTGCGAAACAAGACGGAGCACATTGCATTTCCTCTGCCAGGATTGAGAGATGATGAATGATGCGATGAAAGAAGAATAAACATCATGGCAGGGGAGGGAAGGTGAGGCAGATGGAGCGTTTTGCCAGCTATAACATTTGCCATCATGGGATTGCTCTGAGAGAGAGTGATGGGAGGAGAGAAAAATGATAGAAAATGAAAGTTACAGGCAGAAAGTAGAGGAGAAAAGAGAGCGGTGGCTGGTATTCTGTGGCTGGCAGAAGAGTGGTGATGACAAGCAGCCTCATTACTCTCATTTAAATGTCAGTGGCTGAACCTCAGCTCATTTGTTTTGTGGCAGTTTAAAATGCTGTCCCACGAGCCCTGATCCCTTCGCCTCCACTGCTTTAATTGAATCAGATGATAAACAGCAGAAGAGTGTTCATTTGCAAGTGTGAGTATGTGTGTGTGTGTGTGTGTGTGTGTGTGTGCGTGGGTTGTTGGCAGAGAGATCAAAATAATATACTGCATTTGTGTGCAAGTGTGTTAGTGTCTCTTTTGTGTTTGGGTGTGTGACTGCAAGTGAGTGTCTTAATACACAGTGGAGCTGAGACCGGATGTGTGTGTGGAGGCCACTGCCAGTCTCGCTGCTGTGTCCCAAATCCAGTGACAAAATAAAGTATACTGTACTCAACACAGTCAGTATGCAGACTCTAAAGGACGCTTGATTTTTGAGTGTGCTGTTAATACCACATGAACGTAGATTTATCACATTTATTGTAGTTCTCTCCACATGATCTTCCAACTGTAAGACACTCATATATATATATATATATACATATATATATATATCGCATTTGGAATATTAAGCATGGGTTGAAATGGCACACAGTGAAAATCAAGAGGAACTGTCAAATATTGCCTAGTCTTGTATCAAATCTGCCTTCAGGCGAGGAGGGAAAAATGTCATTTTGACATGCACTTCTTTCCAATGGAGACATTTCTAAAAAAGGATCATGTATTTAACAGTCTTTTAACTTACCTTGAACTGTGAAACTCACTAGACATGGAACACCAACTTTCACAAAACAGAAATGTAAACTGAATATAAGACTAAGTTGAGATAATGTACATGTCTCTTTTTCTCAATAATCATTTGGCGAGTCAAATCAAAGGTCGTCGCAGGACCAATTTGGCCCTCTTGGTTGGCCCTGCTGTAGAGAAGGGAGTTCATAGACTCACATCTGATTCAGTCTGTTAAGAATAAATCAGTCTCTCACACTGCCAGATTATGTTTGGTTTTCATTGGCACTGATATGGATTTCTCTTTCGATTATTTTCATTGGTAAATGGAGTGAAATTCAGTTCAATTATAATCATGAATGTCCCTAGCTCAGTTCACCCAGTCCTGCTTTTACTGTGAAAGGCTGAAAAGTCACGATGCATGGCCCTGCCATTCAGCATGAGACTCTGCTATCAATAAGTAAAATCACCATATGAAAGATATTCCGTGATTTGCTTTGCCTGTCATAATCTCCTGCTATGCTAACCCAGGTGGCGTGAATAAAACACCAGGTAATTTGTGTGAGGTGTGACCTTCTTCAGACGCAGTTTGTTGATCCTCATTTGATTCAGCATCGCCCCATCCGTCGGCAGGCCAATTGTCATGTTTAATTGATGCTATGAATAAATAAGCTAATTAATAATGAAACAAAAGTATGCTTTTTTTAATGCATCGGTGCACCAGAGCTTGTGGAAAATGTGTGTGCATGCTGGCAGGGTAATGAGCAAGGATAGAACGGTGACAGCATACTGAATGGAGATGAATGTGCACTATGAGGATGACTGGCAGTGCTAACAACAGAGCAAAGCAAGACAGCCCTCTGATCCTCTCCACCTCACAGCTCAAACACGAGCTGCTCCCTGACAGCCACACGAATCAATAATTCACAGCTCGCAGACATTTCATATTCCTTTTAATTGCCTCTTGATTTTTAAATGTATAAATGTAAACAATGCCCCACTTGTGGCACACAGAAGTATCTGAGAAAACTCGACTTTGTTTACTCAAAATTAGATTAGATTGGGTTTAATAATGTACTGCTTTGATATCGCATTAGTGCCTTTTCAAACACTTTTGTTGTCTTACATGTTGTTCTTTAATGTCACTCATAATTTGGCTTACATTTCATATTGTAAAGTATTGGTATAGAATTGTCATGATGTTGCGTTCAAAGCCAGATCACGCTATTCTTATTTCAAACATTATAAGTGAACGTTTGTGGGGAATTTAAATCTTTGCGTCTCACAGTTCCATGGTACAACCATGCGAAATACAGCAGAAATAAGTGGGTTTTATATAATATACAATGACCTTTAACAATGCTACAATGTATAATGACAAAATACAGTATATGGATCTAGTCAAGTATAAAATATGTTATAAACAGCATGCATGTAGCGCATGTAAAATAACAGTAGTTTGTTTGTCTCTTTGTTACTTTGTAGGATATCTGTCAACCTTTTATTTCAATAACATTTTGTGTTTTTTATTATCAGGAGAACACAGAGTATGTCTAGAGATGATATTTAGCATCCAGGTTCTGACCTTGTCACTCCTAGCGAGTATACACTAAGCTCAGCACAAAGAAGAATGGGGAGTGACGATAATAACTTCCCTACCAAGCTACCAAGTAACTCTTAGCCTGCAGGTGCATGCTGGGGTGGAGCCGCTGCACCATCATTTGCAAATGACATTAACTGAAACAGCTTACGTTATTCCAAAGAGTGTGTTGGCTTAAATAATTACAGAGGGTGTGTTGGATATATGTTGCAGAGAATAGGAAATGTCATTGGTGATATTTCTCCATTTTGATGTTGATCTGGATCCAGACACAGATTCAAAGCGCAGGTATGCTCTCTCTGGGAGCTTTCTGGTTCCGGTTCATTGGTATCTTGTGGTTTCTAGTGGAACTAGGTGACTCTAGACTCGTTTCAAGGTCAGCTGAGGTGCATGTGCCTTTACAGATTCTGGAGAACAGGAAGTATCAAGTATAAAGCAGAAGAAGTTGAGTACAGCTACCATGAGAGCTTGCTGCATAATAAATGTGCTGCTGTCTCTGCCCAGACTTCAGTCCCCGCTGGGAAGCAGTCCGATGCCCTGTGCAACTCTGCAACAACTCCCAGCAGCACACAGCTCTGCAGTGTAAAGTTCCCCTTTAATACCCTTCCAGGAATTTGTTTTCTTTGCTGGAAAAAACAAGTTCTCTCAGGCGGAGGAACCCACTGGTGCGCTATGCATTTCTGTTGCTTTGTTTATTTCCCTGTGATGGCACCATATAAATCTTGCTTAAGCATGTGACAGAGGATTTATACACGTGACACAACATTCTACTTCTTCAGAATATCATTGAGACACACAAATAGCTCATTCTCAATACCCATCAAGGCAGAATCAAATCACTCGGCGTTTTTATCAGCAACACCGAATGCTGCTACGGGTGTTTTTCAAGCTGGAAACACTGATAGCTTCTCTAGGGCTCATTTCATGGTCGGTAAGCCTTTGCAAACAACAGACAGTATTCATGTTTGCAGTCACTTAATTACTGCTTTTGTTGTCTGATCACTAAAGGCAGTAAAGTGGGAAAACCCAACAGCACAGCATGTAATCGGAGTTTAACAGCACGTGAACGACTACAACAGATCCCGGATGCCCTTTTTCAATTAAGACGACGCCACTGAACACAGATTGTCTACATGTGTAAACATGTGTTTTCTTGTCTGATCAATCACTCTGCTGTGATGTAGAGAGCAGTGGTTACTCCCTTTATAAAAAAAAAATGGCTGCTGTAGATAACAATTAAGGACTTCATGTAAATAAACAGATAATAATGTTTTAAGGCGTCGCAGCCCAAAAGCTGATTTCAGACTTTTAATAAAAACACCACCCAATTCTGCCATGTCTACAGGGGCTGCATAGTCTTTCCTCAATGTCTGCGCTTGTACTTAACAGTGCCCACAGCCCAACACAATCAATGTAGTGTCAACATGTGTAAGTGATAAGAAAATGGACTTGGAGTGTGAAGCGCAAGCTGTTTTGTGGCCGGTGTAAACAGTGGTATTGATGGAAATGACAGCATTTTTGTTTTTAGTCTGTCTGTTAACAGGCTAAAAAGTATAATAGTTGAGTCACTCCACTAAATGACACATTGTCCTTTTTTTGATTATAGTTTTAAAGTACTATACACTTCTATATGAGTTCACATATTTTAAAGTCAGTTCTTTCCAGGAAACTTTCAAGAAAATTAGGAAATGACCAAACCCGTAAAATAAAATAAAACATTGTCCAACATTATTCTGTTGGAATCATTATTTTTATTTCTTTTCCCCCAATTTGCCGGTTTCATTTAGCATGATTCCAGATCAGATTTAAATAGCTCTGGTATTGATCAACACAATGCAGACCTGCATGGATGAGATTGAGGCAGCTATTTGGGGTACTGTAAATAGACTTACAAAAATAACAACTCTTAAATCCACATATTTCTTTGATGGACATGACAAACCTTGACTGCCAACCGAGACTGCCACTTCCATGTCAACTGAAAATCATTTCAGTGGGACGGATAGGTCACTCACTACCAAATAACAAACCTTTCCACACTGAATGCGGCTAACTTGAACACATCGTCAGACTAAAAGCCCTTTACATTGTCTGAAATGTGGTAAAACCTTTGCTTGTCAATCCTAAACAATGGTCCACTGGTGGACCATTTGGAGGTTTGGCCACCAAACACTGCAAAATTCTGACAATGTCAGAAATTTAGGACCAAATTCTCACAATGTGACTGCTGCTGCTGCGACCCACGTCTTCCAACAAACCAGTCAGAATACGACACGAAATAGAAATGATATACAGCCCACTTTAACCCATGCAAAGCATTCATCATTGGTTTCTGCTGTGATGTACCATACGCACCTAGAAAATGTTTTCTAGCAGCGGGGCTTTGACTCACACACACGTTACAGGTCATGAATCTTCTGCCCTTTGATGTGAGTAATACAGTCGTGTCCCTCAGTTCATCCTACATGCCTCCTCTATGTTAATTGATGTGAGCTTCTTTACCGCTCACTGCTCAGGGGCTTCCCCTGTTTGGGAAAAACTATCAGGGGGTCGATTTAATGATGCTGATTCATGTGTATGCATGGCTGTGTGTGTGAGCGTAGGGTGTAAGTACACTGCAGAAGGACGATCCTGCACACTACTTTTTATTCTATCATCGTTTTGCCCCCCTGCGGCTCAGCTTGCCCTGCGTGTCCCTGCAGAGCCCCCGCAGAGGGTGGTGAGGATGATTCTATGACCTGGAGTTAAATTCACTTTGCCATTAATGAGCTCACATTACAAAAAATGAACCTGACTTTCCAATGAGCTTGACCTATGAAGTCCCTATAGGGTTCTTCCTTTATAACATTCTACTGTCCAGTCTAACTTGTCTTTGTTATCGTCGTGTGAATAAATACAGGCTAAAATAACAGGCTCAAGTTGTAGCTCACAGCTGACTAACTGACTGCATGGCGACATTACACTGCCTGCGTACATCCACCATATTATCAGACTTTGAAAACCCCTGCTGTATGGGCTTTGAAGCGCACCCAGTCATTAACACACCAAATGCCCTGCCCTAACAGGTGGGACATGCTTGATGTAACTTTAGCTTGTGACTTGTTTGGTGTTAGGAAGACATCTGGCAGGGAAGATCTCTCACAGTGTTTGAGGAGCTGCGTTTACATGGACCCTAATATTCCACTAATAATGGGAATAATAGACTTCAATCGGAAGAGACTGACCTGATCCGGCCCAATTTTCAATCGGATTTGAGAGGGGTGGTGTAAACCTTTGATAAGCCGGGAAAATATTAGCACTAATAACCATGTAAAAGCTTAATCCAAACACAAATCTACTCTTTCTGTGCATGTTTGCACCACGTGGGGGGGAACATTAGGTGATGTGAAAGAGACAGAAACATGGTGGCAGCAAAACAAAACTGACAACTTAAAAGATTTAAGGATTGATAAACGCCTCGATGGTCAAAAGACTCCAAACAACGAGATGTTGTCTGTTATATTTCAGGCAGATTAGACTCTTCTGCTGTCTATTTTTGTTTACCCACTGCATATATTACTGATGTATATCACTGATTTTCTGCTCATTGTCAGTCACTGTCAATCATCTCTATATGTCTCTTTCTTTCACTGGTCTTTGAGGTCACCCAGGGTTGATGTCTGAGCAGTAAAGGAAGAGAAGTGTGAAGGAAGGCAGAGAAAGAGAGAGAGAAAGGGGGTGAGAAACTCAGCAGAGGCTAATGAGGCTTCATTAACTGTAGCTAATTGGTGCTTTAACCTCTGGCTGCGGCTGTCATGATGCTTCTCTTTGCCAGCAGGGAGACTCATGGGAATCGGGGCAGAGCAGACGTTCTGTCCTCCGACGTTCATTTTCACCTCCGCTTCTTTTTCGACACATTAAAAAAAAAGCATTTATCCTCCGCCGTTTGACAGGCGCCAGTCAGACCGACTTCATTTCACCAAGTCAGTGTCAAAACTTGGGAAAGGTGAACGGAGGTGAGCTGGAGAGAAGGCAGTAAGAAAGAAAGAGGAGGTGAGCGAGGGCAGAGAGAGAGGGAGGGATGGAGGTGAGAGGAGTGTGTTAGGTGAAGATGTGCGAGGGTCGAGTTTGCATCATAATGACATTGAGCCTTTTTCCTCCCAGGCGAGGCAAACACTTAATCCAATGCAAGTGAAGATCCTGTTTTCAAATTGATTTTTGGCCTCTTTTGTAGGCTGGCGGGCCAATCAGCAGCAGCTGAATGGTTTGATAGATGGCTTGGGAGACCAATAAATGAGCTGCCAAGGCACAGGAATATCAAGGATGAAAGGCTTTTTACTAAGTGCCATACCTCATCCCCCTCCACTCTGTGCTGCAGTTAAATTAAAGATGGTATAGCCCATGCAAAACTAAAGTTAACCATTTTCTGTATTTAATATATATTAATATATTTTCATGCAGCTTCATTTTCATTTCAAGTGGCACTCAATTGTAAGACTCTTAAGTATATTTAAAGCACAGCTACACTGTGTAGTGCTACACATGGTATTTTGACAATCAAACGTTTGGCTGGATTTTTTTATAATTGGTTTTTTGAATCGGTTTCTTAAATATTCATACTGAGCACAGTCATTTCCTCATCTTTAACACATAAATGAATTCAAGTGAGGCTATGCAACTTTGAAATGAGAAATTAGCACATTCATTCTCTCATAAATAAAACGTTGAGTTCATCAGCAAGAAACCCGACCCATGTTTAATTCAATGAACTCAATTCAATGCAACCGCACCTGGTCTGGTATGACCATTAGCTTATGATGGTTAATGTTAAAACTATAACTAGATATTGCTGAGTAGCTGAGTCAGTTAACTGACTTTATGACTCTTCTCTACCTTTGCTACTGTTACGCTAGACTTTAGCAGCTACCATTATCCTGTCTTTGCCACGTTAAAGTTGCCTAGTCTGGCTTTGATAATACGGAAGTTTATTAGCACGTGTCTAAACCTTTTCCCTGCTCCTGTCCATCACTGTGTTAGAACAAAGTGCATCCATCCCATGTTTGAGCAATTCTGCATGTTTCCCTAAATAAGTGACTGAATCAGCAGCTTGAAATGACCATGAACAGGCGTTCTGCTGGTAGGAGCTCAGTGTTCCACTAACTAAACACAAATGCATTTCTATTGCTTGAACTGCCATTTATTTGAAAATCCATTTCGTTGGGCGAGCACATTTGCTTAATTTAATTCACAGCATTTAGACTGTAATGATGTCTGACTGTCTGCACTGTTGTAAACATCATTGGCAAACAATGCATGATTACAAAGCTTTGCTTTCCTATTATGAATATGTAAATGTTATGAACGTGCCTGTGTGTACGTGTGTGTGTGTGTGTGTGTGAGAGAGTATAAATGAGTTTCTAGTACTTACTGTTTGTAATGACTGTGACAAAAACTGGAAGACAAATGGGAGAGAGACTACTTTCATTGTAATGGTGCTACACTGTATATAGCATGTTATAGAACTGTTTGTATCCTTGCAGTAAACAGGACTGTAGTCCAGACAGGGTCATGCTCGTGGTATTGTTTTTAGTTCTCTGTAGAATAAACCTGCTGGAGGGGATTCTTCCTGTGGTCAGTGGTCCAGCTTCCAGTGAAGAGCTGAAAACATCAAATGTGTGTGGAGCGATGAGGAGGCTGTAACCTTCCTCACATGAACACATGAAACTAACAGAAAGCTCATATTTCACCATGTTTTCCACATCATTTTGTCTTAGTGTGAGGTCTGACTGACGCTCTTTTAATGATGTCAGCTTATTGCGTTCTCTTCTTCTGCAGTGGTTTAATGGCACCAGCTGGAGAATTAGCTCCACCAGTTGTTTATCTTGACAAACCAACTCCTCCTTCTTTTGCTGATTTTCTGGAAATCAGTTAAAAGTTGTGTTCCATTGGGATGGAAGTGTCTCACAATACTTCTAGTCAATTTTGAAGCAATCTAATTTTGGTTATAATTGAATTTCCTACATAAAAACTCTGTGATTGTCTGGTTTGAACCTTGATCAGCTATATAGTCCTAAAATCCTGCAGCCTCACACCCCATGCAACCCCAAGGGCAAACATTGTCTTTTAAACAAACGCTAGTGTTTTGCAGTTTCAAACAGGCTTATTCACAGTAGTGTTTCTAAGTTTATCTAACTGTATGTCCTTATGCACAGAATATGGTGCTTTGAAAGCCTGACCTATGAAATCCCATTATTACTAGCTGAGCCCACTGAAGCAATCCATCAGACTGCTTTACAGCACAGCACCAGAGTGTCTGATCCAACACCTGCGCATTCAGTACAGTACAGTACAGTGGAGGGTCAGTCCAGCCTCTCTCATTATGATGTACTAATGCTACTAATCTAACTAATGTAATAAAGCTACAAGCAGCACCTTTATGATACTGAGTCAAAATTACAGTTGATAATTTAGAGTTTTTCATTGAAATGTTAATAACTTAGTATGCCTTTAGAAATAGTATGTGAACTATAATTGCATCCATTGAGTAATAAGAAAAAATTGATGGAGACAATTCATAATGCAAACTGACAGAAAGAGAAAGTGGGGCTAGATGCAGAGATACAAAATCATAGAAGAATGCTGCAGTAAAAGAGAGATAGAGCAGGGATTTGCCCTTTATGTGTATTAACGTGAGTCATAAATTACCCACACAGCAGTATCTGTCCTCTTAATTAATTTCTTTGTTGAATCACAGCGCTGTGAATCAGTGTCTGTCCCGGCTCGATAGAACCCGGCTCTGACTCTTAATGTGCGTTTTACAGCTTGTGTGTGTGTTTT
The DNA here is from genome assembly GCA_002120245.1 of Maccullochella peelii. Classification (NCBI taxonomy): domain Eukaryota; kingdom Metazoa; phylum Chordata; class Actinopteri; order Centrarchiformes; family Percichthyidae; genus Maccullochella; species Maccullochella peelii. The sequence goes on from LKNJ01000811.1 coordinate 62,490, forward strand.
CTCTGGTGGAAAAGGTCACCGCTTCCCAATTAAACCCAATCTCCAGACACACAGCCGCCCGCCTCCAGGCATGTAGCAGCTTCCAAACCAAAATATAACCTCTCGCTTTGAGCAGTAGGGAACTGTGTCAACGCTGCTGTTCCTCTTTGTTCTTGGGAATTCCTGTCAGTTCTTAATAATCTAACAAGAGCTCGTGCCAGCAAAAACTTAAAGCAAAGGAATGAAAAAAAAGATGTCAGCACTGTGAATGAGAATTAGAGTACACTAATGAAGAAGTGTTCAGAAACAACAATGTAAAATTACTCCTTTACACGTTAAAGTACTGCATTCAAAATTTTATTTAAAGCTGCATTAATCAATATTTTTCATATAAACATCGGATCAAATGTGAAGTGAAACGTAAAAGGAGTCCCTCATAGGTATCCTATAGAGAATTATCACCTGACTCTACAGTTTAGCCTTTATTAACCCATTGTTTTAGTTTTGTGGCACACATACTCCACGCTGATCGACCTGGTGTCTAGCCGCAAGAGGCAGCTGTTATCTACACTACCTGCCCAGCACCAAACAGCAGACAGAGTTAGCGACTAGCTTGGTGAACTATCAACAGCTAAAGAAGCAGATAGTTTCCTCAAATAGAGCTGAATAGAGTGAATTATAGACTAAAAGCATGACCCCAAATCAATGCTAATGTTGCTCTTTGTCTGTTGGATGCTAACATGTTAGCCATTACAATTGCATAAAGTGATATATGTTATAATTTCAGCTTGTTCTATTGCTCCAAACAAAAAACAAAGCACAATAAAGACAATATCTGTATGTGGCTAGCTATAATATTAGCTCTGATTGTTCTCTTTCTCGCTCTCTTTTCTCTTTCATTGGCCTGATATTGTGTATTTTTTTCTGTTTTCTTCATGAGGCGACGCATCCAAGTTAATCTGAAGTCCTCAGCATCAATACCAGCACAATTTCCACATTTATAGACGAACGTTTTTTTCCACCCTATTGCCAGTGGAATAAACCGTGTGCACCTTTCGGGGGGGGAAAAATTGTTTCTGTTACGGTGCGTAATACAGGCGGAAGGGAAAAGGACCCAAATGCAGACAAACCAGGAAGCTCAAGCAGTTCAATGATTTATTTGTAGCTTACACCCAGGTACAGGTAGGCAGATAAGCAGGCAGCAGGTAACTGGTAGGTTCAGGAGACAGAAGCACAAGGAAAACAGCCAACACAAGAACACAAAAAACTAAACACAAGGTAAGCAGTACAATGAACCAACAGGGAACAAAGGAAGGGGACCGGTATATGTAGGGAGTGCCTGATGAGGGAATGAGGTGCAGGTGGGGAGATGGGCAGGGAAGCTCAGGTGATTGAATGAGGTGATTAGGCAGATGGGCGTGGCAGGACCTTGACTGGCAGGGGGAAAGTCTGAGGGCATCTGGTGGACAAATGAAACATAGCACTGGGAAAACACACATTCGACCGGAGAGGAGTCACAGGGAGACAGACCGTGACAGTTAGTAGTTTATTTATAATGCTAATAATGTGCAATGTCAAAATTGCAGGTTGCAAACAAATGTTTTTATCAAATGTTGGGGCTCTGGGTACACAGTTCCACTATTCTCCTCACTACTACGCCCCTGATTATAACATAAAATGACCAGATCAGTAAATGACTCAATAGTTACCTCAACAGCCACTAAGGCTTTGTAACTTCCATCTAATATCTATTTTGTACTGGCCTGAAAACACTCTTTGCAACTACTCCAGCCACTTCCAATTTGCCCTCCCCACATGAGCAATGGTGGATGGCACGATTGATGAGCATTTAAGATTGGAAGGCCAAGAAAAGGTAAAGCCAAAAGAGCTTTATATAGCCCTGTTTTGTATGGTGGCAGATTGCCTGTTCTCCAGACTCTGCTCTAATTAGCTAATTTGTCTACACTGTGAAAATGTGACTTTATTGTTGGTGCTAATGGCAGGCCACCTTTGATCAATGAGATGGGGGGTCTCTGCCAGAGACTTGTCAGTGCTATTGTAATCCCTACTGCCTGCCAATATAAGCTGATAGTGACGTATTATGCCCCTTTAAAATACAGCAGATGTGTGTTTTAGAAAGAGGTGAAAAACAACAGTGAGACTGTTCTTCATTGACCTTCCTGAAAAGAACAGCTAGACAGTCAGTCAGTAAGCCAAGCTACAGTCATCAGTCCTCACACCAGCATTTCAAACAGCAAAGTTTTGCGGCAAATTCGATTCATTTCAATGGAATCACCATGATTAGTGGATTTGCTCATGGGGTCAAAATAAATCCATTGACCTGTGAATTTGACCAATAGCAAGCCATCTTGGCAGTGTTGACCTTTGAGGGAACGGAGAGCCGGAGAGTCCAACATGGAGGAAGCTATAGTTGCTTATTAGCTTTGTTGCACTATTCACTTTTTCATGTTCCTCTGTCGGAGTAAAACCTGTTCCAACTACAAGACAAGAGTCTATGGTACATACACAACTCTTGAATAAACTGTGAACTTATTGTCGCATCAGGGTCTGAGCGAAGCTAACAAGCTAATAAGTCTACTAACTGACCATAAGCAAACTCGTTAGCTATGTTTATTTTCCCTCTTCAATAACTTCTTATTTAGTGGTGAACAATAGGCTAGCCCTGAGTAGAAACTACATCACCAAGACTCTAAGACCAAATATTTTGCAAAGACGTGGATAACTTTAGCTGTGCCTTCAAAGTGAATCAAAGGTTTGGAAGCAACAATGTCTTTTTCATCCTTCGGCTTGATCCCTACAATCATCTGTATTCCACTCCCACATCTCCAAACATGAGATGGAAGGTAATGACATGACACAGCATAATTGCTGCCTTCAGATGGGCTCAGCATGTTTTTGTCAGGGAGAGTTCAGGTTTAGAACCAGACACGCCATTGTTCCGAAAAACTCCCCTTGCTTCACACCCCTCGTCTCCCTCTGCTTTTGCCTTCCGAGCCTGCTAAGACAGAGGCACTGTGTTGTCTTAAAATGCACAGCAGTTAATGGAATTGAAAACGGTAACAATGTTTAAATTAGAGTCAAAATCTTTGGTGTACGATTGAGTCAAGAGGAGAGAAGTCAAGAGCAAGAACTGTGAGCCTAAAGTTGTCAGTTTGAACCCCTGCTGTGAAAATGTGGTAGCATAAGCAACACTCTGCTATTTAAACAGCTGTCCATGTGCTCTTGAGTGCGGCACTGAGCCGTTAACCTCTATAGAAGAGCGGTTAAGTGAGATTCAGTGGACCTTTTTGCCTCTATGTAGCAGCTCCCGCTGTTAATGTTTGTAACAGTGGGTTAAGTAGAGGTCAGAAATCACTCATCCATCCACAAAGCAACTTTTTGCTTTGCTTTGTACTTGTGTGCTACTATGTGGACTGATTTGAAAATTGACCAGGAACAATTATTTATGTTATTTTCTTCTTGTCTCTTGTACGTTCATGAAGTGGAGTCCTTCATCTCTGGCAGCATTAGCACAAATTCTTTGCACAAGCTGAGGCACTTTCAACATGCCTATAGAGGGAACTTGAATCTATTCATGTAATGTAATTTCTTTAACAATGTTCCTCTTTTGAAGCAGCCATTCTAAAATTACTCTGACTTATCCAAAAGTCGACACAATCGACACATTGGAAAAAATAGTGCAAAAAATATGTAGCTGAGTTATTTAAGGAAGCTTTAAGGTCGATGTAAAATCAGTTGATCATGTAGTAAGACAGAACTTGTCTAAAATGTTTGTGTACCAAAAAAGATAATGTGGTTTTAATCGTTGCCATCAAACAAAGCAATAGCTCGCTATATAGCATTCCTCTCTAGTCCGGTGGTGCATTTGTGGTGATCAAACACAGCTGAAGACACACTGGATACTTCTCATTTGGCTCATTTCCTCACGCCTTAGTCGTTCCCACGTACAACGAGAAGGAGAGATGCAAGGAAAAGACAGAGGAATCAAGGAGGAATCACGTTTAGCGAAGCGAGAAATCCTTTCCTCTCGAGCATCATCTTAAGTGAAGTCAGTTTCTGATGGCGAAGGATGGCACAGCTGGATCACTTTGCAGTCAGCTTTAACTGGTGTTGTTCTCTTTATTGATGTTATCCCATATGCCAAAACAGAGCATGAAATATATTATATATATTAGTATTTAGGACAAAAGAAACTGTTTCTATTTGACACACAGTGACTGATTTACAGCATCACATGTGACTGAAAAGGGATGTATGGAAACTGATGGAAGTGTAACCCAGAGACTTGCCTGTACGGTTTACAGCCTGAAGCTTCTCTACATGCAGATCGTTGCTTCTCTGAAATGCCAGAGGCCTGGAGATTTTTCCTGACAGACAACAGAATAGTGGCAGCTTGTGTTCAACATGCAGGCAATGAGGCAAAGCTACTTGAAAGGCGAGCGGTGCACCCTGACAGTGTGCACGTGTGTTGCGGTCCGTGTGTGTTTGTGTGGCAGAGACAGAAATATGACCCGGGTGCACACAGCTCCCTCTGCAGATGTAAATCTGACAGGTGAGTTGTGTATTCACACATGCAACGGCTTCCAAGAAGTGTGATCAGCACACTCACACTCACACAGCCAGGGGACGCAAAGAGCTTCTGTCAATGTTTGACCTGTGTGTAAATGTGTGTGTATGAGAGAGATGGACGGAGGGTGGGAGGAGGAGACTGGAAGTATTTCCCAGCAGTGCTGACGTCTGCAGGCTGTGGTCATGCGTTTGTCTGGGGATCAGGCTGCATCACGTATTTACTGGGATTATCATAGGGCTCAGCGTCTGCAAACACCATTTTGGAGTAAATGGCAGATCCTTGGTCTGTTCGCAGCAGTTCAAAGGTGGCTGAATATTGGTGTGGGAATTGATGTGGATAGCTATGTACACTACAGCATCTACTCTCAGAAGCAAGATGCACTTGAACAGTCAATCTGGCGTTTGTCACTCCCCATGCAGGGTTCATACAACAATATTAACCATCCTTTCTTTAGATAACACTGTTTTTTTTGCATTTCATTTGGCTTCATTTCAATTGTCAAACAATTCAAACATTTTCCTCAATAATCTTTTGAGGTGAAATAAAGGTTTGGTCTTCATTTCATAGTGAAGCAAGGTATATCTTTAATAACACTGCCCTGTCGGCCTATTATTCCCAAAGTGACTGACTGACTGACTGATTGATTGATTGATTGATTAGTTGTTGGTGTAAATTGGCAGGCAGCTCCTCCTCAGTTAGCTACCGCCGCTGGGACTGATTGACAGGTGGACGCTCTGACGCTAATTGGGTTTTACGGTAATGCTTAAAGATGATTGGCAGAGGTGTTGCTTTCGGTGACAGGCTCTTATCAAATTGTGCTTTGAATTCCCACTGACTACAGAACTCAGTTTGTATGTTCTTTTTTTTTTTTTTACGATTAAAGGTCTAATGTTATATATATAATATACCTGACACTTCTGGTGGTTATTTATACTGTGTTTGTGGAAAGCACCATGTCACGGGCAATTGGGGAGTTATCCAGACGTAAAGTGAGTCACTGCTAAGAAACATGACATGCAAACACTTAAAGATGCAGTGTATTTATTTATTTATGTATTTATCTATCTATTTTTGGCCTCTTGGGGTCAGTAGAACAAGCTATAAACGCAACATTGACATTTTGTTAACAAAAAGTAACCTATTTACATAACCAGCAGTCACAGAGCAACATTAGCATTCTTTTGGAGTCGTGTTTCTGTGAATGTAAATATTCCCTCTCTGTTAGCTCTGGTTTGGTCTCCACCAACTCCTGAGGGAAATATCTGGCTCTTTAGCTGCTGAATGCTCCACTATGTTCACCAGCTAGTCTCTAACTGTGTCTGTCTGCTGTTTGCTGCTGGACAGGTAGTGGACAGTGGCTTTATCAGAGCTTTTAGCTGAAACAGCTGCTGCTGCTGCTGCTGGGAGACTGAACAAAAACAGTGAAGTTGCAGGCTGTGAAATCAAAAGGATGAGCTGAACGAGGATAAAAAGGTGCATTCAGCTGAGGGGAACCTCAAAGTTAAGTATTAATTCTCTGTAGATTCATCATTGTAAGCAAGGTGTTTTGCCTTTGCAGCTGATGAAAACCACATGATGTGTCATGACCGACTGGGGTGTGGCCAGAGTGTAACATGCTTGAAAGTTTCAACCCATATTAGAGACCAGTGCAGTAGTGATTTTCTATATTATTTAGTGCTAATTAGACCTTATAAAGTCCTCATTTTCTTTGGGGCTTTAAGTTCTTAGATGTTTGGACTGACTAAAGAGCCGAGATACAAACGAAGCAGCCTCTACTTTTAGCATGGTGAACAAGGGTCTTTCCATACCATGTGTAGGAAAGACACAATGACATAAAATGCATACATGAAGTAAAGGTTTATGTCAGTAAATCACAAATAAAGACATTTGGATTGAGCTGCTTATGCCCCTCATTCTTGTGCTTTCATGTGCTCATTTGACACAGATCAGTAACAAGACTGAATCTGTTTTCCAGTCCAGCATCAGTGTCTTAATGTCTCAGTTAATAGAAAAAGCCTTGATGTCCTCCAAGTGAAACAGGGCAAAGTAATACAGAGCTATAAACAAGCAGCACAAAGAGATTTTTACTGCTCTATTCTTGTTTGATACCACATTTAGTGAATGTACGTGGATGTCGTTTCTCTCATCCAGTATCTTACGCATCAGTCTTTATTGCTCTCTAATGCTGATTACAGTCATCATAACACCCTCTGCCTCATTTGCACATTCTGACTCATGCAATGAAACACTCTTTTCAAGGTGTTTTACAAGTGGCCAACAAAATATGATCTCATCACCAACTGCTGAAGCTTTCATGTCGCTCCGCATCTCATTTATTCTCTAACTTGCTCCTCAAATAAACTCCCTGCGAGGTGAATGAGATTTGGTATTTTTAAGAGCAAGGTGTTTGAAACCAACCAGAACTTTATGAACAGACTCAAAGCTTATTTGAGAGTGTTGTGAAATAGGACTCCTTAGCAACGTATGGTCATAGCAGGTCACTTGCGCCTACCTCTCTTTAACCTCCCTCTTACCCATTTATTCAATCTTCATTTGAAAGAGCAAGCTGCTGAGTATAATATGATCATACATGCGGTTCTATTCCCGTGATTTTCTGTTCGAACGAAGGCTGTAGACACGTCATAAGATGAGTTTGTCTCATCATCATGTCACCAGAGGGGTCCCATCAGCATTTAGTTGATGGCAAGCTCTGCCTTTGTAAGTTGTTTTTAAACCTGCAAATCACCTTGTTTCGCTGTTGGTGCCAGAAGGTAGAGCTGGAGAGAAAAATGAATGGCAGGGTCTAGGTTGGTGATAATAGTGTTTGTTTGATCAATTTCACATTTCTTTCCCCCTGAGCTTACTGTTGTTGTTGTTTGTCACAATCTTTCAGCATTTCCCACCCAATGCAACCTACGCTAATACAGCGCAGACTTCTTACTGTTGAGAAAGCAGCAGTATCTATTTACTGTGGTGATAGCTGAGCTCCATTTGCAGGCTAAACTACACCTGCAGCTTGCTGTAACAATATTGCACAGTTTAGAGAGGCATGGACATGGCAAGTTCAACCTGTTATGGGGGTCCAGGGCATATATTTGTTGTGGGAACCCTATGGCCCCCACCTCCACCCTCTTTGCATTGTGTATGTACCGTGTTGCCTCCAAGTTCCCACCATGTACACTATGCACGCAGCAGGCTACACATGACAGCTTTAGTGTCTGCCCAGGCTCCCAGGAACTAAGAAGTACTCCAGCCCAGTATCCCTACATAAACATAAATATTGGATGATTCTGCACCTCACAATTTACTTCCAATGCCAACATTCAGTGCCAATGCAGGAAGTGGTACGCCTCATATGTTGCGAGGTGGAAAATGAAGGTGTGGAGGTCGGGCTGATGGATGGGTGTGCAGAATGAAAAGACATTCAAACCCTGCTTACTTTCTCACCTGCACACAGCTGGCCAATCACTGTGTGAAGTGGATGTGGATGTCAGAATGTCGTTTTTTGAAAGTTTGCAGAATGCAGCCCCCCACAGATGGTAGGGGAAGTTGGAATGTACCAAGAGCACATTGTTGCTTTTGGTCATTTGTTGAAAATAAGAAAACTATTGAAAAAAAACAAAAACACACTAGCTTTAGCCTTTAAGGTCTAGAGTTTGACAAAGTGCCCCTCTACAAGGACCCATCTTAGTTAATATTGTACTTAAGTGGTGCCAATTATCTGTCACATTTGCTATTAATCAAATTATGTACAGCTAACAGACATGCAGTAAAACTAGGGCTTTTGGGGCCCCTGGGGTTCTTGTCCCCTTGAGCAGTTGCCTTCTTTGCCTGGTTTGTAATCCAGCCTTGGGCATGCAAGTCTGACAGACAGTAAGACAGTTATGGAAAAAACAAAAGAAATGACTTTCTTGAGAATGAAAATACTCCATTCCATAACTTACAGTCTAACTGCTAAACTGAAAGCCCAGATGTAATTGCACAATCACAAGCTCTGCTGTGATGGATCCTCTGAGATGTCAGAAGACCGGATGTGGCAACGATAGCGATTAGATAAAAATGAGAGAAAGAAGCAAACTACTGTGTGCTGAATTATTAGCCATTAGCGCTAGCCGACTTGCTCATTAATCTGGCAAAGTCAGCTCAGCTCTATGCGAGACAGGGGCATGGCTCGTTAAATCAACATGTCTTCATTAGCTGGGCTTTCATAGGGCCCGCTGGAAGCGTTAAAGCTGTGATTTATCCAATTTATAGCCATTGTCCTGGTTTGGAGATGGGTGATCTTCTGTACTGTCTGTTAACGTCTCTTTAAGAAAACATTTGGAGTATTTTTTTCAGGGTTTGTTATAAAATAACTGTCAGGTCATTGGAGACAATTTTGCATCCTTATTAGCGCACACAGGTATAACCCTGGCAAAGATGAAACTATACTATCACTCCAAAACCTCTCCTGAACTTTTCTTCAGCCGGACAGATCAGAGACTTAAAGAGGCCTTTGGGCCGATGATGCTGTGACCAAGGCAGCATAGGCTACGCGTTGATGAGTCAGGCCCACTTTTTTGAAATCGCTGAGTCGCTTTTGTTTCAGCGTCTACACTTTATAAAAATATTTATTTGGCGGATAAAACCACTCATCCTCTCTCCAGCTGAGAAACTGATGTCATCACAGGGAGGGGCTTCCTCTCAGAGGCCTAAGCTGCTGTGAGAATGAAAGCAAGATCCTTGGGCTCAGATAAAAGAAACACCTATCCTCAGATTTTGCCTTTGGATATCTGATTTTGCAATCTTTTGCTGATACATCAACATGCTTTTTTTATCTCCAATGGGATATTTTTAGCAAGACATGAGTCAGATGTCACTGGGAAAGATCAATCGTCTTTCGTCAGAGGTTGTACAACTAAGAACTGGAAGAGAGTGAGCAGCCATCTCTAGTGTAGATATTTTAGTTTCATTCAAAATCACTCAGTTTCTGGTCTGTGTGAACAACAGCACATAGCCTAGTCTGTCATTGAGTCACTGTTATAAGTCTTATCCTGGTTCTAATCATATTCAAGAAACCTCTTTATTCATATCCTTCTGTGACTGTAGGTTTCTGATGGTCTTTGCAGGTGTGTCTTGTCATTTCTGTACTTCGATGGTATTATCAGTATCTGACGTTAACTTATGGATGTCCTGGCCACATTTTATGATCCAATATTTATTTATACTATTTTGTATGATAAGTGTGGATTTGTTTTGGCAGGAAGGTCTGGATGGGATATAGACTCCCTTCAACCTTATCATTTCTGTAACAACCAACAACCGCACGTTAGAGGTGTGGTTCATCTACGAAATGTCAAAATAATTGAAACTCAAAGCACCTCTGCTCACATCGTTTTCTGACACAGCCCTATTAATTGAATCTGCTTCAGCTTATTTATTTTGTGGCGATTAACAGCAATGTCAATCAATGATATCACCTTGAGCCTCAGCATCTGAATCCAGTGTCCCTCTACAGAGTCAGCAGAATCAGCAGGTGTTTGGTGCAGTGTAAGCAGTGCGTTTCCAGCTGGTGGCACTCTAGGCAGCTGCTTTGCCTAAAAACTGCCCAGGTTTCTACCATTTGAATCACTGAAAGACCCAGAGTGATAGAAAGCCTCCCCTCTTCACCTTCTTCCTGCCAAAACCCTCGAAGATAAAACACTCTGGCAAAAATGCACACATACCCTCACGTATGTTTGACAAACACCTCACACATGGCATGTTTTACGTTTTGACAAGCAGAAATACCTCGCAATGCTCGAGCATACCTGATATGAGGGCAACCTATTGGTCCACATGCTTGGCAGGCCAGAGATTAATGAGCTGTTTGTTGCCTGTGTACTCCCAGACCCCATGTTTCCAAGCAGTGTTATCGGGTTTTCTCACTTAATACAAAGGCAGGAAGCATTTCGTTGTGCTCAGTCAGAGTGCTCAGGTGAGATATTGTACTTTAACCTTCTCAGTATCACTCTACTTCATCTTGAGGAGAATGTGCTCATACTGTAGGCCGCTTTCATCTTCTGGGTCAGGAGACTTTTAACGCCTTTTAACATTGATAACAAGGTCTGGAAAGTATCTGTGGGGTTTGTCAGGAGCATAAAAATGCTTTTGTGAGTAAAGAGTAAAAATGAAAGGGGAGAGAAAGTCAAAGCTTGATTATTCTGCTGAGTGACTTGTAACATTTCTGGGATCCGCCCAGAAACAGAAGACCATCACTTTGTGACATTTTGATTCAATTACTTGAGCAGACTGTTTTTCAGAGGGCATTTTGAGCTGCTGGATAATGCATAAGCTCAGAAGGAAATGTTACATTTTCTGTCTTTCTCCACCTTAGAAAACAACTTTGGCGTGTGACATACAGAACGTGTCAAGAGAGCGCGGGTTTTTGCTTTTTGGCTTTTGAGGGCAAGTGGTGGCTGTGTTCTGTTAAATATTTCAGGACCAACGAGACTTTGAGAGAGGATATGTGGCGAGGAGAAATAAAGTGATTGTGGGAACGATGGAAGCCGAGGACGGAGATGGAGGAAGGTGACTGCAGCTGATGGTGAACTTTAGCTGAACTTTGTCTGGGTGAATCACAGTGGGCGGATATCATGGATGAATCAACACGACTTTCTCTTTCCGGTGCGAGCAGTTTCTGAATAAGCTGAGTGTCCACATGTGCGTGTCCACATATCTGCTTAGGAAAAAGTGCCCCTATAACTTCAGATCTTTCCTCACAGTCATCAAATGTATATTTGTTTTTTACTTACGTACATTTACTACTTACTTACGCTTCCTGTTTTGAAGTATAATGTTGCATGATGGGACCTGTAGTGCCAAAACACAAAACTGAACTTTCCAGATTGTAAAAACTGAAAAGAAAAACAGGAGGAGTCACAAAATCTGTAATAATGATTATTTAGTTTCACATCATTAGTGACAGAACTAAGGCAGGTATTGTAGCTGGCATTTCTGAGTAGCCTAGCCTAATACATGACATGCCTAGCTAAGACATATAGTGACTTCTGCTATGAGCCTATAAATAAAGGGGGTGAAATCTGAGTCTGTGGTGATGACTTATAATTGCAATGAAAAGGCGTATGCATGAGTCCCGCTGCGTATTTGACACAAAGATGGCAAATGTGATGATGAATGCTAACATCTTCCCCATTTTTTCTTCTTTGCTCATAAAATGAATGCAGACTTATTCTCTGCTTTGAGGGAACTTTTTCTCTGTGACAGCAGCCTTGTCTGCAACTTCAGAGAGTTTATACTGTAATACCACTGATGTGAGATTAGGGATACATGACGGAGGGGTGTCTGCTCAGTAACATCAATCAAACAGTCTACAGTATGTATTGTGAGACACAAGCTCAAAATTCTAAAGTAATTTAATCACAATTTCAATTCAGTTCCCCCTAAAAGTAACGTGTTCCTTAAAAGTCAAAAGTTTATAAGCCTATAAAAATGTCATATTTCCAATTTCTAGAAGTGAGTCTGGGCATTTCCACTTCATTTTGCATGTGGGTGAAGCATTATGCCTGTCTGAGCATACTGTAATAATTCTCATTCTACCCAGATAAAAGATGCCAAAAAATCCACCCCCTTCCTCTCTTTTTTTATTGAAAAATATCCCCCTGTCGGCAAATCCTCCTCTCCCACTTGTCTTTGTCTGACACACACCTCTTTAGGAGTTTATTCCCTCAATCCCGCCTTGTCATATCATTCCTCACGAAAAAACAGAGGAATCTAAAGCGAAATAGCTTGACTGCAGAGACACATACATCTCAGCCATTCATTCACTTTGCATCTCATCTCATCTCATCTCATGAGTGTTCAGCACTTACAGTGATGAATAGCAGTGATTCTCCTCGCTGTGGCTTACGGCTGCGGCAAACAATCCGCTGTGTGAATATGAAAGATCACAAAAACGAACAGAAGCTCCTCACTCATGTCTTGGGCCTCTGCGCTCTCATCAGTTAAGCTATTAGCCTAAATACACAGTGAAATCATGGGCCCTGTCAGGTATGGCTGCTTGTGAAGGACATGTGGAATAATACAGCAGGCGTGACGGACTTAGATTGCTGCTGCGTCGACCTCTCACAAATGAGAGTAATGGCTAATAACTGAGGCAGGCGACCCTAGTTGCAAGGCTCATTGCACTCAAGTGAGGCCATTCAGCATCTGTGTTTCCACCTACTGAATACTACTCATTCCTATTAAGTGACAGGTGCTGTCTTAAACTCTATGGGAGGCTGACATATTCATGATTCATCTCATACACAGTTTGACCTCCAACTAATGATTTTGTCTCTCTTCTGTCTGCTTTTTTTTTTACATGTCTGCCTTGTCTCTGGCCTTCTTCAACATTCCCCAGGTAAGAGCTCATGAGAAAACTTTTTTTTTTATGTTTTCAGCTGCTGATGCAAACATGGTGCTGGACACTGTAACATAACTAAGGGGCATTTATGGACACTAAGTATGAGGACCGCCACTTTAGCATCTTGGAAAGTGGCGGTGTTTGCTGAAGGTAAGGATGGGGCTTCAACTTGCGATGTGTGGTGACACAGTTTAAATTATGTGATAATATAAGGCCGTCCTGACTATAGCTAACGCATGCCCAGTACACGTGATATTTGTTTCTAGGTGTGTAGTATGGACGGAGACTATTTCTGAAACGTTTGTTTTAAAACGCCATTTTAAAACGAAAACGTAGTAGTGTGAATGTAGCCTAAGTAGTGAAGTACATGCGTATGATGAATGTAACTGATAACGGTAACTTATAATGACATTGATGAAAAAAACATCAGGCTGGTGCCAGGTTCACTGTACCACACCAGGGGGCAGGGAGGTAGTCGGGGTGGATGATGGCGTACAAAGGGCAAGACTTTGACACCAGAGTCCAGGGTTTCCTGAGACCCATCTGTGGTTAGCACTTTGCTTAAGGTTAAGACGGTGGTTTTGGTTTAATGTTAATAAAGTGAATATGTTGTATCTCATGCTTCAAGTCACTGCCGAATTTTTCTACATTGAACCAGAGCAAGATGTTTCCCTAGCCTTAACCATGTGCTGCCGGTGCCTGTAGGCCTACACAACCATCAAAAAGTTTCAGAATGCTGTAGTCACTACGAGTGCATATTTTACTGCAAGATCCAATTTTTTGGCGGAAACCAAATGAAATACCAATAGATTAAAAGCTAAAGTCCCAGAACTTAGCTCAGAAGTTTAGTTGTGAGCCCTTCAAGCTGTGCAGCCGCAGATGAATTCTGAACCTCAGTCATTTATTTCACTACTCCTGTGTCTTGCCACATGGCCGCAATAGCAGGGAAAAGCCCTTGTGGTGATTTAGACTGAATATTTATGAGGTCTAGAAGGTAGAAGGAAAGGAATGAATGGCTGTAGTTGTCGTTTGGATTGCCCTCCACCAGCCTCCAGCATTTTATCTACTGCTTATGTGAGGAAACACATCCTCTCAGCTTCTCAGTAAGAATGATAAATTTCATCGTTGCGCAGAGGCAGTAATCAGTGACTCCAGAACTGTATGCTTTCATCATTCCTAATTGGCTAATAAATTACCTCCAGTGATGAAAAATGGCGTGTGTGTGCAAACTTGTGATCAGATACACTTTGTCTTACAAAGTAGCTCAAGTTGCGTGCGTAGGTGGAAGGAGGAGAACGGTGCTTTTTGAAAATTCATAAGAAGGAGATTTATTTAAGGTGGGCTTTTCATCACTGATTGATAAAACGCAACGGAGAGTGAGGAAGGATTATGAGATTTATGAGATTTGAAGATAAACCGCTGCGTGTTTAATTTAGGGGACAATTAAAGCGACATATCACTGGTGCTACACCGCTGCACATTAGGCTAATCCCCATGGAGACTGTTGTAATGTTTATTTAGACACCAGCCCCCCCACGGGGACGAGGACGTGCTGAGGGATTTGTCAGATGACATGTCCTGCTTGGTGTGTGTTGAGAGAATATTAATACTCACCACAGGGCATCACATAATGCTGTGTTTGTTTAACGGGAATAAATGTGTGTCTCTTTGTTTGTATGCAGTTCTTTTACTTTTGTTCTGCTCTGTAATGTTAGCTCTACATCCAAGATGTAGCTAAAATGCTTCCTCAAATGTCTTCATGATATCAGCACATACACTAGACAAACATCACACATGACGAGGTAACACTTGTATGTATGTATTCGTCTCATTTCTCATATGTTGAGTTACAGAGAAAGTAAACCACAACCCTTACCCAGCCCAGAGAACCTCCTCTCAGGCTTCTGGAGGTAGAGTTTTGTATATGCCTAAAACTGACACCAGAACCCGGCTCGTACCCACGTCTCCTAAGACCCGACCCAGCTGAACCGGACCAGAACTTCCAAATTTGAGACACAAACCCAACACGAGCATGGAAGCTATATTTTTGCTTTATTTGATCCATCACTGACCGGCTCATTCTCTTGTTCGCCCTCTTCCCACTGGGTATAATGTATCTGAGATGATTGGCCCAGTCAGAGACAGAAAGAGAGCAACTCATTAAACGTCCAATAACTGAGTTTTTTGGCCACAACATTGTCATCTCATCACCTTTTAAGTTTATATGTCGAACTTGTTAGCAAACAGTTGCTAATTTACACATCCACTATGTTCAGCAGCTAGCCGCTAACTGTGTCGGTCTGCTTGTCTGTTGCTTTGGAAAGACCTTACCTATGTACTATTTAAGTCTTTCAACTATTCATCCACATTTATTTCTGTGCATATCATCCAGCTGCAAGTTTTTTTTCTGCCTCATTCCTGTACATTTTCGTGTCACAGACATTTTTTAACTGCTGACACTGGTGTGAGGGGAATCGATGGGTGGAAAGAGAATGAAATGACTCTTTGGGGAGTCATTTCATTCTCTTTCTCTCTTACTTTCTGTCTTTGCCGCTTTTACCTTCCTCACATCTCTTCTAGGTGAAATGAAACGTGAACTATAGCAAAGAAAAATATCTGTAAACAAGCAAGCTAACTAACCAGGCCATTACGGCTCAAAGCACGGTGCTAAATGTTGCTAATGGCACACAGTGACACATTTCACATTTGTTATAGGTGCGCAACGTTGGACACTGATGGGGGGACATTTGTACTTGAAAATCAATTCAGCATAATTACCTGTGTATGAAAACTACTACTAATAATAATTTTATAATTGTTTGTGTATGAAAAGTTTGCATACTAGCATAATATATGCAGGTGACACTTCTCAAAGTCTGTAGGTGGTAGTATGTCCATGCGTTTGACCTCTACTGTGAAACCCCCCCCCCCCCCCNCAAGAGAACAAGGTGGTGAGAGTGGAAAGCAGTGCATCCAGACTGACTGGCAGCAGGGAAAAGGCAGTGATTTTTCCTTCCCACCAATTACATACCCACCCACCGTGATTGCACACTTAACTGGTAATCCTTCCCTCCCTCCCTCCCTCTCTCCTTCCTTCCTTCCTTCTGTCCATCCGTCCGTCCGTCCCACAGTTCATTCATCCTTCCCTGCTGTCTTTCCCTTTTTAATGTTGCTCCGTGCTAGTAGGACCACTAAAGCAGAGTGAGCTTAACATCCCCTTGAGTTGGATTTCATGTTAACTTTGGTCTGTGAATGCTAGCATGTAGCCTATTGTACACAAGCATGCACACTGAAAGCATATACAGAACATGTTGCAGATGGCCTACTGTACTGTACAGCTCAGACTGCAGTCGAGAAGTCAGACAATCAGACAGGTTTTAAATAAACCCCCATGTAAGTCCAACTTATTCGAAGAGAAAACAAAGGCAAACTGTGAACTGATCACCCGAAATGTCCATTGTAAACATCCATCACAGTTTACTGATCAACTTCCTAGTTGTACTTTGACCTACCGCGCTTGCCATACTGTAGTTATGCGCACACACAGTCTTCCTGCACAATGAAGGCTTATTAGAAGCATTTTGGGAGTGCTCACCTTCAGTTTTCCCTAAAAAAAATTAATTATATAATTTAATACATATAGCTTTCAATAGACATTGCTTGTGCTTTTCATTCATTTTAACTAATGTGACTCTTTACTTCTAGAAGTTGTGGGTGGTCAACCTCCTCAACATAAACACACTGATGCAACAGAATGAGTAATAGTGCATTGATTATTGCTCATAGTAGGATATAAAGCAGTTTCAATGTTGATGCTCTCCCTCTCTGTTTCTTAGATCTTTAGTCACTTGTCCTTTCTTCAAACTCAAAACAAATACCAACCTTTATCCTTTTATTGATCTTTTCCCATGTACATATGCCCACAGATTCTCTCTGTGTGCTTTCCTTCCTCGTTCTGTCTTGTTCTGGTGTTTTGGGGGCTGCAGCAGGAGACCCCTGCAGCATTCCCACAGAATAGTGGTTGGCCCGGCTTCCGAAAATCCCAGTTTGATCCTCAGCCTATGTTCTTGCTTTAACATGGACAGGTCAGGTCTGTCAAGGGGAAAGCCACCACCACCACCACCACCCTTCTCTCTTTACTCCGTCCTTTATCTGATGCCTCTCTGTCCTCACCACATCACAACCAGAGCAGAACAGGAAGGTGAATCACCATCGTCATCCTTGAACACTCTGCTACACTCCAAAAGAGACAAGAGAAAGGGAGCGTTGTTTTATCAAATCCTTGTCGAGGCAATTGGTCACTGCTATTCCCTTATGCACCCAGTGGGCAATTTGTTTCAAATGTGGAGTGGTGCTTTGCTACATTTATCCTCCACATAAGGAGGATAAATCCTTCTCTCAGCTCCACTCCTCAGCTGCTGCCTTCTCACATCAAAGAAAGTTCCTTTAAAGTAAGACAGTTCAAAGTACATTGGCTTTTGTGGACGCACTCCTTACATATGCCCTCCATGCTTGCTCTTTGGGTTGGAGAACCAAACACTGACAGTTTGTCGCAAAGAAATAGCAGGTGGGGTTATTTCAAAAGAGGCCTCTTAGAGTGTCTGACAACTCCTTGTTGTGATAAGTGCTTGTCAGAAACATTTGAAATTAGCAGGAAGCTAACAGGCCCAGCATGACTGGATGCTAAGCTCTGAAACATGGAGCACAGCTTGATGGCATTATGAGTTAAGACTGGTCAGCATGGTTAATGGCCTTCACTGCTGAGACTGTCCTCACCAGAAAAACAACAGCACTGGTAGTTTATTGAAATGACCAGTTGTGTTTTCTTGTTGGTTGATCAAATAATGACATACTTCTCTCTGAAGCAAAGGTGGAAGTAGCATGATGTTGCTGGCATCAATACCTGTTCAGAAGGAGATCTGTAGGTTTGGGGGTCACATTCCAGTATTGAATCCACTTATCAAATCCAAATCCTTTCAAATCCCCTGTAAAATCTATTTGGTGAGTAAAGTTATTAATAACTCATATTAATAACAAATTCCAGTTGAGATGAAGTTTTCTTGGCCAAGAAAGCAGAAACACAACAGTTCTGAGTGGCAGCCTAATTACTTATTAATTGGTTCCATAACAACCTCTTGTTAAAACCTGAAAATGGGACGAAGAGTAAAAGATGAAATGTGGATTAAATATAGTTATCTGTAGCCTATTTACTTTGGCACACATTTTTCATGAGGTACTTGCTCTAAGAACTGGAAGTCCGATTGCAAAACTGTTGACTTAAAATATTGAAAATGATGTATGAAAATTTAAAGGGGAGATTCTGATTACTAAAACTGATAAAAAAGTAAAGTGATCAGCTGGATCATTTCACCAGAGAAGAGTCACCACTCTGTTGCAACCCACATGCAATTTGAGGCCTTTGCTGAGTGCAGACACTGATGTGCTGAGAGCACATGAACTAGGCAGCAGTTACATTTTGGTCGTTCGTCAAATCATTATGTAATTCATTTTAATTAGCTGCCGCTGTGATAAGCAACCTCAAAATGTCCAAAACTGCAAAAGTGACTGTAAATAGTTTGCCTTAAAATTGTGACACATGTACATTTTACCTTGATTTCTATATTATTATATTATTATCTTATTTTTTTTAATCTTTAATATTTCTGTTTCTTATTTTACAATAGTCTTTTAGCACAGTCTTAGGAGCATGCCACATTGCATTTCACTACACATGTTGCATGTTCATAAGAATAAATCTTTGAATCTCCAAATCTATTGTGTATTTTTCTTTTCTACTAAGAAAGAGCGAGAACTGTTAGAAGAACTGTTAGATAAAAGACGTTAGCCTTGGAGCCTAGTGAATACCTAGGACTGGATCCAAAGTTAAACTGGCTATGGAAACCAAACCCTAGAGATCGTGGTGGAAGGTTGGGCATACAAAGTGTCCATCCATCTTTTACCAAATGTCAACGTTGTTTCATTTTAACCATGACCACAATCTTTCCCTACCCTTATTCAAGTACTTTGTTTTTGCTTAAACTTCACCAAACCTTAACTATAGGTGGTAGATCCAATCAGGTCCAATCAGTCATTTGGAAGGCAATGACAGTTGACCTGTTCTGTCAATAGGTTCTGTTCTGTTCTGTTTATAGGCATTAGGACTTGTTATTACTGCTTCACAGCCCTACATGGAAGCACAATCCAAAATTCAGTCAACTTTCCCCCTTATGTTTTTTTGATGTTTTCCCTTCTGTTATCTCAATTTCTATAGTTAGCGTGGGGTGTAACGGTACACACAATTCACGGTTCAGTATGAACCTCGGTTTTAGTATCACTGTTGTAGAGCATGGAAAACAAAAAAATTAGAAAATAAAAAATTTTTCATTTATTTTGAAAAATGTAAACATTCAACAGGAGTTCATTGGCCGTAATTCTTAATGTACCTGTCACTCAAATACAGGCATATTGTCAATAAGATCTTTGTACTACTGGATGTTCTCTCTCAGGTTCACATTCAGGTGATGCCGTCGTAATTGTCATGTTTGTGTTTCCACAGACATAACTAACTGGGAAACCATCATGCTCCCATATAGTGGATCGAAATGTAATTGGAGGACCTCCAGCTCCAGTCTTTCATTGGTGTTTGCCATTTGGAGGCAGCGACGCTACATGAGCTTGACTAAGCTGGCTAACCGGGCTAAGCCGACTACCATGCTAGAGGTGATAGACAGCAACTGGTGCACTGCCAAAACTTTCCGGGTAAAACTAAATACCGACATGGAAGACGGAACCGCGACTCGAGACCGTGGACGATTGTATCGCGGATTCGGTCTCAGTTTCAGAACCGTTACACCCCTAATAGCCTTTTAGATGAATAGATTAGCCTTTCATGTGCATAAAACAAGCTAACATCTAATATATCCCTGCTCAGGCCTTGTGTGCACTCTGTTGAAGCCCTACCTCTTGACAGCGCTGCTGTTTAGCCCCTGATCGATGGTTGTTGTTTTTTTTAATCCAATCCCAACCGCTCCCCATGGCTGTGATCTGTTACCTCAGTAATCAATAGCCAACAAATTTCACACCAGCACCAGATGCACCAGTGAATTAGGGCAATTATAGTGGAGGAGGAAGAAGGCACAGAGTGGAGCAGAATGTGAAAACAAGTGTTGAAAATGGAAGAAAGGCTGAGTCACTGCCCAGATGCTTTTGTGAGTGGCCGAGTAGACCATTTAATAATAAAACCCCCGAAGTTCATTTATAAAATCCCATTCTTCATCTCACTTGTTTCATGGTGAGGGATTCCTGTTATGTTATCTGAATGAATGAAGAAAACAAAGCTGTACAGCTTCAGCTGATTTCACATTAATCAGTAATTGAACAGCGTTTCATACTGTCATTAATTAATGCGGTGTTCCATTAATAATAGGTTAGGATAAGTTATAAGATAAGTTATAAGAAAAAAAGATTTACTAATTTTAACTACTTCACACATATTGTATTATTACCTAGAATCATATAATATGAAATAATATTATATAATATCATATCATATTATAAAATACAAGTCTGCAGCCATGCTAGCTTCGTTGAGGCTAAACACTAACGTCAGCATGTTCACAATGAAAACAAGCTGATATTTAGCAGCTAATGTTTTCTGTGGTTGCCACGTTAGTTTTATATGTTAGCAGGCTAAATATGTACTTATTAGCACTAGTACATCTGAGACTGATGGGAATGTCATTAGTTTTGAAGGTACCAGAGTATTGGACAAATGAAAATGTTGACCTGATGATGGTGCTAGAGGAAAAGTCAGAGGATCAGCAAAGTTATTCAAATTCTCTCTCTCTCTCTCTCTCTGGGGAACATTAATGTCTGTACCAAAGTTCATGGAAATCCATCCAATAGTTGTTGAGATATTCAGTGCTGACCGACCAAACAATATTACCATCCCTGCAGCCCTGCCACTAGCGTGGCTAAAAGCAATAACAATTCTACAAATTTACAGATGAAGGTCTGTTTCCTAGTCATGAGGAGTAGTGCCTGTGAAAACAGTATAATGTCTTCTGCGTCTCTGGAGGTGCTTTGCCTGAGAAAATACCTCAGATTTCATCGGGGTCACCTGGCTTGGAGACTACACATTCTATAGCCGAATGCCGGCATCACAAACTGCATGTGTGGAGTTTGAAAGACCATGCAGGGATGTCTAACAAAAAGATGCTGTGGAGTTGTATAATGCAAGTGTTTTAGGAGCTTGAACAATACAAGGGACTACGGTGCAACATACATTGGCCATGTTGCATTTTTGTGCGGCATTCAAACAAAAGAAGTAGTCAAGATACGGTGGGCGAGGTGTGACCATCTGCAAAACAGATGAAACTGCTGCTTTTCATCAAGAGCTGATGCACGTCAACGCTGGTAAAAAAAACACAGTGGCGTATACTGAGGAGTTGACGTGCGTCATCGCAGGTCGACGTGCGTCAAGACACCAACAGTGTGTGGGCCTCCATAAAAACATATGTGGCCGATGTGTTACCGTTAATACATCCCTTTACCATTATAATACAATCCAATACAGTAGCCTGTAATTAATAGAACTTTTAACTGGACCTTTGTGAAGCTTACGATGTTTCATTTATGTCACAGAGGTGTTGATTCAAGTTCATGGGGATTTATAAGGCCATTGTTTGTGGTATTGCTATGTTACCTTCCTTATTTTTTGCTATTTTTCTATTCTATTCTGTTCCACAATTAACTTCTAACAAGATGAAAAATAAGAGCAATTGTAACAATGGAAAGACATAAACTCTCCAATGACATTACAATAAAGTAGAGTTTGCCTAGTTCGTCAAGCTGTACTATGAATTACAGTGATTGTAGTACTTAACACTTTTTTCCATTGTGCATGCTGAACACATCACGCATCACTTCATTTAAAGGGATTTGCTGAGATGAAGGCAGACATCAGCAGAGAATAAGATGAGCATGTTTCGATGTTTTAGAGGCAGATGTGAAGTAAATTACATGGTCTGTGTGACGATATGCTAATTCAAATTACCCCCCGCCTGCCTGCTGTGAGGAATACAATCATATTCGACACGCATGTGAATGAATCACAGGTTAAGACACACACACACACACACACACACACACACACTTGCCCAGCTGCACTACATACAGAAAAATGTTCACTGAATGCACAAGCAAGATGAAACTATGACACCTGATGGCGCTGCACCTGTGTTGTTCTATCACAACAGTAATCTGAATAACGAACAGAACCACTACACTTTGTCACATTTCGCCATCTTTTTGCTCTGTTGTAAACACGGCCAGAGGTGCTGCACAATGTGAGTTTAAAGTTGAACTTGGTTTAAGGGAACCTTCAGATCAGGACCTCTGCTATGGTGCTGTGTGAATCCAAACCCTTTTCAATCCCTTTTCAAATCTATTTAGACTTCGCTTTCAATATTTGTAAGTTAATAAAGTTATTAATAACTAAAAGTGGTTGCAGTTGAGATTACATATCAGTTTTTGTTGGAAGAAGTTAGAAATGCAACAGTTCTGAGTGGCAGCCTAATTAGTCATTAATGGGTTCCATAACAACCTGTTTTAAATATAGGTACCTGACTGAGATGTGGGAGATTTTACCTGCTAAAACTGCCATCAGCCAGATCATTTCATCGAGAAGGCTCAGCACCCTGTTGGTCTGGTTAAACTGCCAAACAAATGCAGCCTGCTGGTGATTTTAGCCTGGCATTAGAAAGTGGTGTTGAGTGCAGACTCTGACATGCAATCTGGTGCAGGTGCCATTTTGTTTCAGTTCATGGAACAGTTCAGTTTAGGCTGGTGTGGAAGTTGTCAGCCAAACTCGGACCAAACCAAAAACAGTTCTTAGTCCACTTCCAAAGCATCCATCACCCTTCCCCATTATATTACAGTACAAGACGCCTTGTTTTTTTCCTGTTTCTAGCGTCCTGAACTTATTCATGACATATAAGGTCCAAAAAACAGGTTCCCCTGGCTTCTGTTTGATTTGGTTTCTCGAAACATGTAACCACATTGCTAAGATGGCTAGGGTTACTGTAACACTCCGTAGCCCATAAGTTATCTTATGTTACTGCGATGGTACAGTCGGGCTAACGTTAGCTTGTTCCAGACGCTAACATCTCTTCGTCGTTGAACATCTCTTTTGTCTCATATTCGGAGTTTGTCCTGATATTTCTGTGTGTCTGTGTCTTACCAACTGCACCTTTAAAGCTCTTTAAAGTGCTACAGGACTTACTGTCAGTCACTGGAATAAACTTACTTCAGCTTTCCCCCGTGGGTCCATGGAGTGCTGATT
The DNA here is from genome assembly GCA_002120245.1 of Maccullochella peelii. Taxonomy (NCBI): domain Eukaryota; kingdom Metazoa; phylum Chordata; class Actinopteri; order Centrarchiformes; family Percichthyidae; genus Maccullochella; species Maccullochella peelii. Next base: position 85,785 of record LKNJ01000811.1, read on the forward strand.
TAAAGAATATGAGATGTCGGCTCATACGTCTTGGTATTTACAGCTCTTGGTTTGTTTGTAATAAGTCAGTGTGCCCATGAAACAGACCAGAAAAGAATGTACCTTTTTTTTTTCTTTGATCCAGTGAACCAAACTAGAAATGTCAAAGCCTGGGCCGTAAATAAAAGTCAGATGGAATCACAAGCATCTTGTTCACATACAGGTATCGGACGTGTTCTTCATCCTGCTGTTCACATAGAGGAGGGAGTCCAAACAAAATCTACTCCAGTCCTTGTAGCTTTAGCTGAGCATGATGGATGTGTGAACTCTGTGTTATGGTTTATCGTCTCTGGTGTTCATACCTGGTTAGGAGACATAAAAGACTGGAGACACCCAAGCTTGAAGGAAGTTATGGTCACCGGTCTATCAAACTAAAAGACCCATCACTTCAGAGTAGAACTGAACCACTGCACTGATCTTAATGTAGGGTTCCGGATCAATATCTAATCGCACAGAAAGATTAGCATTCATATATCGTATTGTTGCAGTCATCGAAAGAACAAAGTAACTGGAGTAGAAATACTGGATACCAACATTATTGGCTATTGGCTAATATTTGCATAGATCATATTAGTGCGGTAATACTGTATAGATACTTGTTTCTGTAAACTACAATGAACAGTGAATTTCTGCAGCAGGAAAAACTTTTGGAAGCACAATGAACTAAAAATCAGCTCAAACTACACGCTCCTTTTAAATAATCAGGGTGCAGTATTTCTAATGGCCTCTAAATGCTGGCTACAAGAAAACGTGTATCATCTCCACTTTGCTCTGGGAATACAGTCAGTACATCTTTTCCACTAGCAGCTAATACCTTCAGTTCATCTTGTCGTCACAGCTTCTCTTATGGAAATACGAGTCATTTCTTTTCTCTGCGCCTGCTTCTCCCTCTCGTTTCATCTTTATTTCTTCATCTCTAAGCTCTTGTGTGTTCCAGTCTCACTCTGCAGTTGGAGTTCTGTGACAGAGCTGTCACCCACTGCTGCACCCACTGCTCTGATACCAGAGTGACAGCTAAATGGCAGTAAAGTAAATATGAATCTTGAAATCACTACTTGTTTCATAATGGTTGTTGCCTGTGTGTATGTGTGTATGTATGATGCCTGGAGGGGAAAGTTGTGTTGGATGTCAGTAGGAAATTACGATACCAAGGCAAAGAAATTTGAAGGCGTAGATGCCTTCAGGTAAGTGTTTTTCTTATTGCTTGAAATGTGTCTCCCCTGATGTGTTTCATAGATTTACATTTTAATTTGACTTCACACAGTTTTACAAGCTAACTTTGATTTCATTTTCATTGGCGTATCTACCCTGAATGGAAGTTCAGGGCTGCCAATATTAAAATAAAATCATTATATTCAATTCCAATTTTGTTTTCCATTTGTGTGCATGGTACAGTAGAAGAACTCCACAACAAGTGGAACACCACACACACTTGAGATGTTTTGGCCTTCTAAAGTTTTTATGTTAGCAAACCTATTTACACATCCAGCAAACACAGAGCAACATTAGCATTCATTTGGAGTCTATTTGTGTCCCTGTGATGAGGTCCAATATTCCCTCTCTGTTCTATTTTTGATCTCCACCAACTCCTGAGGGAAATATCTGGCTCTTTAGCTGCTAAACGCTCCACTATGTTCACCAGCTAGTCTCTAACTGTGTCTGTCTGCTGTTTGCTGCTGAGCAGGTAGTGGACAGTGGCTTTATCAGAGCTTTTAGATGAAAACAGCTGCCTGCTGGTAACGGCGCTGTCGAGATGAGTGAACCAAAACAGTAAAGTTGAGGGCTGTAAAACCAAAACAAAGAGCTTTAAGATGCTTAAACGCTTCGTAGAACTGAGGGGTGGTAATTCTCTGTGGGTTTGTCACTATGAGAGACATCTTTCGTGTTACACAGTCTTTTGAGCCATTGTATATATAAAAGTATTGATTAGTGCTGCTTTAGTATTTGAGAATCCTGCCTTATACTGATACTTACTGTCAAAATTCTAATTAAAATTAAAACTCCACTGACTAGTAATTTACACACACGCACATCAATGCAGCAATTAGAGGACACCATTCCACCACTCTGGTTTCTTAATGCTGGGTTGCTTCAGTCTCTCAATGAAAATGAAATTTCAGTTTGAGTACTGATTTCATCAATTTGGTGAATGATGATTAAATTGATTTCATTATAATATTGGCTTCCCTTGTCCTCTGTTCTGAGGATCATTTGAGGCTCTGGCTCCACTGTCTCTGTTTACTCATAAAACTCATCATATATTCCTTTATTCATCAAGACTTTTTCAGCATAAACAAACAGCTCTCTCTCTCTCTCTCTCTCTCATAAGGCCCCTTGGTCTCTCTATCTCCAGCTCGTGCTTGTTTTGCGTTCCTCTCGCTCACATAAGTGCTCGCACGTCCCCCATCATTTGCATGCCTTTGGATTTTTCATCAGCTGAAGATGTGTTCCTCCCCATCTCACCCACAGTGTGTACATTATTCAAAGCAGCAGACCCCAAATATAACCTAGGGGAATGGCATCACAGGTGCCCCACTGCCCCCTAAAGCCCCTCACCGGCACCCTCCCATCCTGGCCCTTTGAGCTCAGTTTAATAAAAGGGTGATGGGACTGGGGGGGAGGGTGACTGGGATTCAAAATGTTGGAGGGAATAATAAAGAGAGGGGCTGTCATTCGGGAGCTCATGGCAGTCAGAGGAAGGAGGAGCACTCTGCCATCTTGACGCACATTTTGGGAAAATCTCTGCGGGACGTCTGCTTTGATCACTATCATTTCCCCAGTGTGTGTGTGTACTGTATGAGCATGGGTGAATTTGCTCTGTGCTGGCAGGCAGTGGTTAGTCAATGTGTGTGTTTATGCAAATGTACTTTTGTCCTCAGTAACTGTCAAGGTGTTTACTTGTGTTTGAGCTTCCAGACACGGAGAGGGTTTGTTTGAGCCCACACGGACGCCTCGCCCCTCCCACCCCCCTACTGTTAGCTGTTTATTTATAACCAGGCAGCATCAGTAACAGCGGGTTGTGAGCCCAGAGTGGGTGTTGGGGGGCCAACTATCATGTCAGCAATGGGTCTGGCTTAATGATAAGCCTACATTGCCTTGCCTATGGGATCAGCACAGATGTGTATTGAAATTCCTATTTACAGACCGTAATCCTGGGTTGAAGGAGAGTGAAGGAGAGCAGGCGGAGGCGGCAGATAAAAAGAGATGACTCTGCAGGCCAGAGGGTTTTAGACTTTTTTCAGGTAGGAAATAAGTTTAAAAAAAGCAATATGTTTAAATCAGAGACCAAGGTCAAACAAACAACTACAATGTGAGGAAACTGGTATTACCAGAGCTCTTCCTCTCGTTTCTGCACAGACCAACGGTAGAATATGAAAGTGCCTTTGTGTTGGATTTGAAAATGTCTAAATGTGGCACCTTCCAGGGGTTGTATCCAAAAGACATGATAGAAGACAGCAATTGACGCCCATACCCTTCTTCAAACAAGATGTATGTCATCAGAATCATTTGCTATAACTGCGTAAAACTTCTTTAAAACAAGGGAATACATGTTTCACCTGGGCCACACCTCCTACCTCTACCTGTGCGTGACAGCGACCCATTTATATTTAGTTGCCAAAATTGTAACTGGGGAGTTCAAAAAAGAATATTTATATTTTTTTCATGTCTGTGACATATTCTACAGATGTAGACATTGAAAAGAGGTTCCGCGACGCACATGCGCTGCTCAGGTAGCCGGTGTGTCCCGGGCTTATGGCTGGTGACATTCTTCACTGCTGAGGCTGCAGACACACTCGATGATTACCAGCTGACTTACTCGAGACAATCAGATGGGGAATCCTTAACAGATCCTGATCTAAATGAGTGAAGGATTTACTGATTGAATCTACAATCTCTGCCAAAACCAACAAGTCCTGGGTTTACTGTTAGAATAGGCTTAGGTTTGTAAAAGTTTAGTTAAGTTTTGGTCATCGTCAAATAACATATACTAGATTAAAAGAAAATCGCCGGCACCAGTAGAAATAATGTTCTCATGAGCTGAGGTACATTATCTACCCATTTTATATGTTGGACATTTTTGCAAGGTCCTGACATCAGAAGGATTATCTCAGTAATCCTGTTAAGTGTGTCATGCCCTGTCCTAACTGGTCAGTGAGAGCAGATTCATAACAATCAGTGTAATCCATCACTTAGTGTGTAATGCAATGTAGTTAGGAATTCTGGTCTTGGACTGCAGTGATTTCAGACCTTTTGGGCTTGTAGCTGTTTAGCAAGAAGCGATGTCTATGTGTGACCCTTCATTGCAGGCGACACGTCTATGAGCTGTAAGCAGTTCTGCTGGAGAGAATAGAAGCACCCACTCCTTAGCTAACCGTATAAGGAACATGTTTCTTTCATTCTTTCATTGGTCAAAAGAGGATTGAAAGAAAAGAAACACTGTTTTCAAAGACAACTTTTTCACTTCGTTCAGAGTGTGTGTCCTTTGTCCTTTGCTGGTGCTTTGTAAGAGGAAGCACGCCTCATCACAACCACTTTTATGTGGATTTAATTGGAGAGTGGTTGTGTGATCAAATTAGATGTAATTATTGTTGTTCGAAACAGTTGAAGAGATGAATATATGTTTTTGTTAACCTCTTTGGGTCTCCATCCTGGAGTCCTCACCTAATAGACTAGTTTGAAGAGCAGCACCTGTTTCTTTGTTTTATTTCCATTTTCTTGGGATATTTTAAATAAATAAGTAAATGGTTGCCTGTTCTTCCGCTTATTCACCCAAAACCTTCTTAGATTGTTTTATTAAAAAATATTTGGAGGTTTGAAGAATGAATCTATCTAGAAAAAACATTTGACAAAAGTCAGAAAAGAAGTATTTTTGGTTTATTCCTATTCTGTTCAAATGCTTAAAACTCCCCACGTTTATGTTGTATTGGTCTTTGTAGTTTTATGAGAAAGTGGTGAGCGAAGTAGAGTCAGATAGGAAGGAAATGAGAAGAGGGAGGGTGATGTAGTCATCGTATTGGAAATCATTTATTTGCAAATTACAGTAGAGAGTGGAGGCTTTTGAGGTTTGATAACGTGGGTCCATGTAAGGTGTGTGTGCGCTCACAAAGGGCTGTTTATATGATCCATAATGCACTCTACTCCCTCCTCATAATTCCCACCACCACTTCTGTGAGTCTTGTCTGATTCCATTGTTGTGGCTGTCTGCGAGTTATTCCCTTGATGCACTGGCACGCACACACACACACACACACACACACACACACACACACACACACACAAGCTCTGTAATGAGAACTGACCCTGACACAGATACGCTGTCATAGCCACATATTGTATGCCATAGCCTGCTCTCCATCTGTCTGTCTTTCTGTCTCTCCATCTTCCCCTCTCCCCTCCTCCTCCTCGACTGCCCACTCTCTCATAAATGTAGCGTGGAGGATTATGCAGCCGTCACATTTCTCCAGGATGACAACGACATCCCCCCACACTCCTCTCCTCAAACCTCATCTCACCTCCTCTCATCTTCCCACTGTCACTCCTCCAATAAGCCTCGAAGTCCGACAGCAGAGGTCACAGCTGACTTTATTAAAACATGGGTGTCTATTAATCTGCAGTCCAAATCACACTGAGAACGGGGAGATGGGGGGGGGGGGCAGAAATATAAAAGAGAAAGAAAAGGGCGAGGAGAAGAGGAGGTGGTATTGAAGGAGGACTGAAAAGAGAAAAGCATAAGAGAAACATTAAGAAGAAAAGAGAGGGATAGTAAATAGATAGAAAGAAAAATGATATATTAAGGCCACCTTTTACTGCACTTCACTGATGGCATTGTATGCAAATTCACTTTGATTCATTCAGCTGCACAAATACATATTCGTCTCATGTTTCCATTCTTCCTACCCTCGTTTTTATTACTTTGTGTGCACAATTTCACAATTCATTCGAGCGAATTAATTGCCACTTCTTTGCTCACAATTTAATAAAAATAAAAGCGTTGCTCAATTTAAATCCCTCAGCAACTTCCAAGCTAGTTTCTTCTCTTAGCTAATTGAACTTACTTGATTACACAGATTTATTTTGTTTAAGTAGCCTTTTTCAACTTTAAATAAATAACCACTGTCAAGTTCGAAGGAACCAAATACTGAGATACAGAAGAATGAAACTCTCTTCTTCTTGAGTACAAAGTAGTTTGTTCTTTGGATTACAGAAAGTAGCTACAATACAAATCTGGAATACGAAGGGTCTGGATTCAAAAAGTAGAACAGCAACATTTTTCACAGCATCAGTTTTTAAACCTTTCAGACTAAGCTCCTCCTGGTGGGATAGGATGTTTCTGGTTGGTCAATGATCCCCACACAGAAGTCACTGAAAGTCTCTGATTGGTTATTAATTAAAGACGGGATCGTAGGCCATTACACTTTTACCCACTAGGAGGTGCTATTACACAAGGAAACTTTCTAACTGTCACTAAGCGACACACCTATCTGCCTGAACTTTATCCTGACTCCTGCAGAACAGGGTCCGGACTTAGAGATATCCTGGCAGAAGGACTTTCACTGTCTCTCCCCTGTAATAAAAGTGCATATCAGCAAACTTCCCACGCTCTACCCAACACAACGTTCATGTACAAGGCAGGACAGTCTTCTCTTTCTTTATGTTTATCTCAGTGCTTCATATTTTCTCATGATTAGCTTAACACACACATAGGCTATGCATTGATTATAAATTAATTATGTCAAAACACAATTTCCTTCAAGAATATTTTGCAGGATGCAAGTAGAGTAGAGTAGAGAGGAGTCACATCACTGTGATGAGATTTTCCTGCTAGAAATGGTCGATGGTCATCAATATGCTAACTGGAGAGGTGTTGCATACTTTGTAAAGAAAGCATTTGGTAAATACGACGTGTTTTAATTCTGACAGCCTTGATTTTAATTTGAAACATTTGCAGGAAGTGTTAGTTGTGATTGACAATAGCTTAACTAATTAGGAAAGTAGTTGCACTGATGTGCTGTAGAAATTGACATCATACTGCACTTACAAGTGAGCAATTCTAGTACAGGTAATTCACCACCCCCTCAACAGTTGTTTACCCAGCCTTTATTAAGGTTCAAGGTACATTTATTTGTCATTCTGCAAACAGAACACATATACAAATATTTAAAATTTGAATTGAATAAAAATAAAAACAGTATACAGTTACTTATACAAAAGGTAGTGGCATGGTAATGTGCAAACCAGTTCCATGTCATTTATTTATGGTGGTGTGTGGAGGATGAGGTAGAGTTGAGGAGGAAAGAAGCAGCTCTGCAGTCTGGTGGTACGACAGCAGATACTTCTGTATCGCTTGCCAGATGGCAGCAGGGTGAACAGGCTGTGGCTGGGGGGTGGGGTATTGTCTTTTAGTATCCTCTGGGTTCTGCGCAGGTGCCTCACCTCTCCGATATCACTGATGTTTGGTTGATGGGTACCCATGATGTTCTGGGCGGTTTTAATCACCCGCTTCAGAGCCCTTCAGTCCTTGGCCGTGCACATCCCATGCCAGTTTGTAATGTTTCTATTGCTTCTCTGTAAAAGTTAACAAGAACTTTGCCTTCCTAAGTTTCCTTAAGAAATACAGTGTATAGTACAGGTTTCTGACCTTTCTTTACCAGGGTGGCGATGTGTGATGTCCATGACAGGTTCTCTGTGATGCTGATTTCCAGGAACCTAAAACTGTTCACCTGCTCCACCTCAGCTCCATTAATGTGGACAGGGGCATGTGTCTTTTGCCTTTTATTTCCTAAAATCAACAATAAGCTCTTTGGTTTTGCCGACATTGAGCAGTAGGTTGTTCCCTGTGCACCGCCTCCCCCCTATATGAAAACTCATTTCTGTTTGTAATCCGGCCGATGATGGTGGTGTCGTCCGCAAACTTCACAACAGAGTTCTCTCCATGTCGGGGATTGCAGTCGTGGGTGTACAGTATTAGTGACCTGCCTTTCTTAGTTTTGATTTTATTTGGTCATTCATAGCATTTAAAAATTGTCTCCTTAAAATGGTTTCCTTAAGATTTTTTTTAAATTTCTCCTCTAAAATTCATGAATGACTCGCAACCCAGTCAAGTGGAGTTTCATGGGGAACAACCAGACTTGCAGGGTAAGAGCAAGCTCCCGTCCCTGTCTTTGCTCAGTTTAAATCAGCGACAGACGATGGGTGTCAGGCTGTCAGCTGCCATTTTGAATGAGGGCAGGAAGGCCAATCTGCCATAATAACTGTTTGATGATGAGTCTATTTAATTACCATTAGCCTGATCACACATCCCCTGTCCCTTTATGGATCCCACTGGGGTAATAAGACAGGTTTCCCACGGTAGGTGCTGGGAAGAGTTAGAGAGGAGAGGAGAGTAGACAAGATGGGGCATGAGAGGAAAGGAAATATAAGGAAATAAGAGAGGAGAGGACATAGGAGGAAAGAGTACTGGAGGAGGAGGAGAGTAGAAAAAAGACAGGGTGAAAGAAAGGAAAAGGGGGAGGGGGAGTAGGAGAGGAGAGAAGGAGAAGAGACAAGAGAGAACAAGGAGAGGAGAGGGGAAATTGAAGGAAAGAAGATGAGATGGGGAGAGGAGTTTGGAAGGAAAAAAAGGACAGGAGACATCTTAGAATAAACGAAGGGTAATGAAAAAGAGCTAGAGAAGAGGACAGGAAATTGGAGAAGAGGCGAGAAAAGAAAAGAGGGTGTAGAAATAAAGAAAAGTAGGGGGGAAAAGGAAATAAAAAGCAGCAGTGAGACGAAGAAAAAAAGATGACAAAGAAGAGGAGAGGGTGTTGGAGCAGGGAACAAGAGGTAAAGTGAGTCTGATTGTAACAATTAGACTGATGAAACGAGTGGCACTCTGAAACTGTTCACCCCCGTCCCTCACCTCATTTACTCCGCTCTGCTCTGCTTGTATGATGACATGCCTGGGAGGGTAAACAAAAGAGACTCCTACCAACAAGAACCACGGAACGCACACACACACACACACACATTCACACTCACACAGAACATAGTAGCAGCCCTAGTAGAGAAGCATGCTATTTTTTCAGAGTCCAATTGTCTATGCTCATGTACACTGATTGAACAGTCTAAGGACAGAGAAGTAACACATACAAGGGTTGTGTTTTAGGAAAGGTTCTAGCTTCAAGCAAACTGCAACGTCTTTATTGGATCTGACATAAAAAGCTGCAGAGCCCGCATCGTGAAAACACATCCAACACAGTCAAAAGCACTTGCTCTTATGAAGTGTCAGCCTGCCGTGAGGTTCACATTGACTTTGAAATAAATTCAAGAAAATGGGATTCCTTTTTGTGACTTTAGGTAACTGGAACAGTATCAACAAAACGAGCCCTCCAAGACACACTAATGCAAATCCATGTGAACAGGTGCAGGTAGAAGACAAAAAAAAGAGCTTGCCATAAGGCCGAGAGCTGGCAGCTTGTCGCAAACATTTCCTGCGACAAGCTGCTGCAGTCCTTTTCTATTACGGTAATACTTTACCTGTACAGCACACACACGTGTAAAGCCTTACTAGGATAGTATGTGCTTGCAACAATAGCTGGGTTTGTACAGAACATAATAATCCATTAATGATTGCAGCCTTATGCGTCATGAACTCTGTTCAAACAGAGTAGACAAACCCATTCACAATTGGTTCCCTACCCTTTTAGTATGACACTACAGTGGCTATTAGCCAAGTAAACATTTAAATAAACTATTTTCATTGGTTGGAGTACCTAATATCCCTTATGTACACAATCACTTTACAGCAAAGTCTGAAACAAAGCTTTTGCATCACAAAGTGCACATACAGATGGATGACAAATGAAAGGAAAAACCAACATGAAGTGTCTTAGTAGGTGTTGTTGCACCACAAGCCTCCTGAACAGCTTCTGTTCTCCTTATCATAAGGCAGGCTTCCATCCAAATGTAGTGCAAATTCCAGAAAGTCTGCAAAGGAAAAAGCTAACTAACTGTTGTGCAAATATTAGGAGTTAGGAGTTAGGTGTAGGTGAAGAGTTCCAGTCACACCTCAACGGTGAAAACCAATATTGAAAACGTGATGGAAATATGACCTCTCTGTTAGTTTCATGTATTAATGTGAAGAAGGTTACGGACTCCTCATCGCTCCACACAGATCTGATGTTTTCGTCTGCCACCATTTTTGTCTCTTCAGTGGAGCAGAGGCTTCAGCGGATGTTTAAAGGTGCTATATATGACATATTGAACATTAATATAGCAGCAAACAACAATTTGCTGTGTAAAGATAGTGGAGTAATGGCGTCCTGAGCATAGGATGACGTCACACTCCCTCTGTGTGTGCTGTTCTCAGAGCTGCTCTGTAAATAAAGACAGGTGAATGGAAATGCACTTATAGATGCAGATAGAAGTGCGTGGAACACTGTCTAACACCAAGATCTGCCATAGGTGTTCAGTTTGGATCTGGTGACTGTGAAGACCATAGGCCACATCATTTTCATTTGATCAAACCACTTGGTGAGATGAAAAACTGCCATTCTGGAAGAGACCACTGTGATTTCACCATAGGATGAAAACGATCACTTTCATTTTATATCATTTTAAAGTGCTCATTCTTCCTTTTTGAGTGATCATATTTGTGGTTATGATACTATTTTACATTTGTGCTGAGATCAGGGGATGCTGTAAATACAGTGGGGCTGCAACTAAGATCAGTTTTATTATGTGTTAATGTGATTATTTTGACTCTTCAAATATTTTGTCTATTTTGGAACAGTCCAAAACCAATATTTACTTGTCCATCATAGGAGACTAAGGAGACCAGAAATATTAATATCAGAGAAGCTGGATACCAATTTTGCTTTAAAAATGACTTACTGCAAGTAATTAATTATGAAAGTAGTAAGTAGTAATAAGTAAACAGGTTTAATCCACATTAACTCAGTATCTAAACCACTAGAAAAGTAAATAAAACAATTCCATCACACACTTTGGTTAATAACGTCAACAACCACCCTGCAAATAAGTTGCCAATTTTAAACCTCTCTGTTTGCTTTTTACATAAAAAATGTATTAAAACATTTTGGGAAAAATCTGAATACTCAAAATTCTGAACACCAGCCTTTGCTTTTCAAAGTTTACGGTAATAACCTTTTTTGTATTGCATCTTCCCATCACTGTCCTATAGCCCAACAATAAGTGGACAGCGTAGTGTAGAGGAGTTAAGGGTGCGACAATTTGGATTTATAATGGCAGATGCTGAATATGATTATAGACAGAAAACATGAAGGCAAAGGAGTGTGACTGTGTTTGACCAGTTCACTATGAGAAAAGAGTTGATTTGAGGATTTCCTGGTGTTCTTAAATGTCTCCCCCATGCTAGCCAGACAGTACGAGTCAGATGTGAGGGTGTGGGAAACACCAATTTAACTGCCCACCACTGACATCCTGGTTAAATCAGAACAAATTGGCCTGTTCGTTAGAACTATGCGTGCCTTTCTATTGTTTGTGTTTCTTATAGAGCTAATGTATGCAGGTGGATACACCACCGCAGATTTGCCTCCCGTATACGAGCCGGGTTTTGTGCCCACTCAGTTTGGTTACCATTGATTCCCAGTAATCCACTAACAACTGTTTATTGTAGCGGAGCGCTGGAGGCTTTACACTGTGTTAGCCCACGCCTGGATGTGCTGCACTGCACACAGGACCATCTATCTTCCCTCTAATACAGGAAGTCAGCCAGAGCAGCAGTTTTTTTGTTTACAGAGTATTGAAAAGCTGAGCCCAGAGAAATATTGTACACAGTCTATTATGGTTTATAGTGTGAGGCTCGCAGGCTTGCGGCTGTTAAAATGGGTTTTGTGACTATGTGGTTGCATATGTGTGCGCGTGTGGTCCAGTGTCACAATGTGACAACTTGTTCCCATTTCTTGTCCCTCCAAGGACATTGGGTTACACAGTTACACGGCTCCTTTTGTCTTTATATGCCAACAGGCAGGAGAACAACACGTTATGTAACAGCCATGGAGTCATAACAACAGATGTGATGTTAACTGTATTTGTAGAGCCCAATATCACTTACAGCCACACATCAACAACAGTTCAAAAAATAAAATACTTCAGTACCAAGGAATTTAGATATCCCGCCTCCCCAGAAGGCTGACAAAATGAACCAGTTATTAACAATAATTCACAATAACAGAAAGTCCAGAGGTAGGATTATAGTAAGTCCAGTTTAGATATAATAGGACATGCTACGATAAGTAGATATACAATATGATAAGTCTCACGAAGTAGGTCAATGAAAAGGTCAATGAATAGCTCTTCACATGTACCTTCCTCAGGGTTGAGTGGCCTCCAGCTCCACCAAAGGGATTTCCAGGCTCCCTCATCCGTGTCCTCGGGTTTTCCACCTTGTCACCTGGGAATTCTGCTCATTCATTATGAACTTGCTGCTTGTACTGTGTAGACTAACAACATTTTTTTCGATTCAAGAAAGTTCTTGTACTGCACAACAGTCACAGGGAGGTGGGCATAGAAAGCTCAGGACTTTGAGACCGGAGACCAGGCTGCACATCCTGAGTCCTATGTGTGGTTAGGGTTAGGCTACCAAAACTCTCTGATTAGGGAAAAATTGTGGTTTCAGTTAAATATGAATTAAGTTAACACATCCTGTCTCATGCTTTAAGTCACCATTAACTTTCTCAGTGTTTAACCAAGACCACAATCTTACCCTTATCATAGCAGGTAATATTTACCATGTTTACCATCTTAGTTTGCATGTTAGCACCCTAACATTTGCTCATTAGCACTAAACACAAAGAACAGCTGAGGCTGATCGGACTGTTTATCTCAAAGCCGGCCAACTCATAATTCACATAACGGTAGTGGATGGAAACGCACAGTCATTCTCTTTTTCTTTTGCAGATTTTCTGGAAAGTCAGTTAAAATCTGGATGGAAACTTATAGTGAACATTTGCAACTTTGCAAATACACTCAATAAAAACACCTCCCCATGATGTTGACCAAAACATAATTGTGGCAGCATTCCATTTTTTAAGTATTTGCTGTTTCAAATGCACTGATCACTTTTTGGAAATAGTATGAATGCAATGTTACATGGGAGTGCACTGAGTATATGGTTATGTGGGCTGTGAGGGTTGTTGTGGGCTTTAAATGTTATGGTATGGAGGATCTGTATTTATTTATTTATGCACACAAAGGATGAGTTAGGCACAAGCATTTCTCTTGTACATGTGACACTAAACTTAAAATTGGTAGTATATCAATGTCATTTGTAGGAGACAGAGTTTCCATTTGACTGCCACTCCAGGACTGTCTTCTTTATCTGTCTTTTTGGCCAAGCCTACCATGCAAAAGAGAGATTTTTCTCAAGAAGTAAAGCTTGAACATGTTGTCAAGAAATAAAGGTTAAACATACCTCATGTAGTTCTCTATAGTCATGTAGTAATTTTCTTTGTTTCCCAGAATACCCTTTGACAGCGTTCAGAAAAGGGACATGAACTTGTTGCTTTTAATTAACATAGGGTGTGCAGGCATAGCTAAGCAGCCACCTGCTTCATGAATATTAGGACAAGTCTATGATCATGGTTAAGACAAAATCCAACTTCTCTTGTGGCTATTTTGCATTCTGGTTCATTGAGGCTACTGTTGGTGAAGACGCTGGCCTGTCTGCCTCTTCTAGAAGATGCCATTGCTTCTTTTTTTCTTTCAAACTGCACTGGAAATATTTTGGTATGATGTCAAGCCAATGTTATCCACCAGTTATCCACAAAGAAACACACCACCAAACTGAAAACATGGGCCTTCAAATATAGTTTGACTGTGCTCAAGTGTCATGTTTTAGATATTTCAAGACATACTGTTTTGAAAAGTAACCTAAAATGTCTTAAATTAACTCTAGAATGTAATAAAACTGATGCAGCTTCTCTAAAGGTGAAAAAGAGAAATACTAGACAAAAAGTGCAAACAGTCAGACCTTCGGCTCTGTACTGTGTGTGGGTGTAAGTATCCGCCCTTTGTTCCAGGACAGAGGTTTGTTCTGGTTTGACGTTAGGTTGCTGGGGTGTGTGGATGCTGACATGCCTTTGAATCTGTTCCCCATGATTCCCACTTGAGCCTGGAAGAGAGAGAACTAAATATCTCGATGAAATCCAGATCAGAGGTCTGCAAACCAGAGCTTCCAGGCTGTGGGAAGCAATCCTTACGCAATTCAATCCAGACACAGTCTTTAGCCAACAATAAATACAATTATATCGCCAAACATCTTTGATCTGCAACTCCACCAGCATGCAAGTATTTAAAATGACACTGTAAAAAATACCAGCTTTAATAAGATTTCTTCCATTCATCCACCTTCAAACCTGCTTTCCTGGTCAGAGTCGCAGGAGGCTGGACTGTGGACCAGGAGGAAACCATGTTCCACTACCACCACCCCTCAGAACTACTGGCAGTGTGTTCTGTGGTTTATCTAGAGCAGTGGTAAAGAACCTTTTCCAAACAAAGATCACTTTTCAGATATAGGCTATGATGTAATGTAATGTAGGACATTTGACCACTAACGTGACTATTATGAGTATTTATGTTTTGTCGAGTGGAGAGTAGTGTACAGCCACAGCACAGCCCAACATTAAGATATATATACCCTCAAATGTCACTGACAAATTGTGCAGATCTTAGGCAACAAGTCAATTATAGGGCCGGGATACTTGCACCATGTTATGTCACAAGAAACTGCAGTTAGTTTTAGTGGTGTGCTGACGGCATCCCACAGTATTGCTTGGTAAAAGGCAGTATTCACCTTGATGACATGTTTCTGCTTGTGCACTTCCTCCCTGCAGTATTCAACTGATCTGCTTGTTGTGTACACGATAGCTTAGCAGACACAACAGTGATGCGTACTGACACTGATTACATCAGGTGATTGCTTCACAATAAAAATCTCAATGGGATTTGCCTATGCAAAGCTTTAAATGTGACACACGAGCAGCAGGAAGTGACTGATTTGAATTAGCAGGATGTTAACGCAATAGATGCAGGAAAGCATTCTGATAGAAGGAAACTACCTTTCAGCGGAAATGCTTCGCCATCGACATGAAACTCCACAAAGCTCAACAGGTCAATGACCACTGAAGTACAGTAATCACGACATTGTTTCTGATTCTTTATTGGCATCAGAGTCGAGGTGGATATCTTAAAACCTGCTAAAAATATTTGAAAATATTTCAGCAAGTGTTGATACTACTAGTGGCACACTACATGGCCAAATGTATGTGAACAACCATTTCTTTATGGACCTGGCTTTTGTGAGAAAATATATATATTTGGCTGATCTGCCCCTTTAAGTATGAAAGAGAAAATAAAGGTCTTATAATATTGCAGTGTAATCTGAAATAGTTTGACTTGGTGGGTGCAGCTGCCGTGTGCTGATCCATTTATTGTTCACAGACCTTTTTGACGGTGCCCTCTGAGGCCAACACTCGGTGTTCTGTTCTTTTTGTTTGGAAACCATGAACTGCATTGTTCATTAAACAAAATTACACATTGGACTTTGTGGTGGAAACTTAAATTAGTCCCTGCACTGCCATTACCTAGCTTTGAGCTTTGATGTCATTGTGAGCCTGAGACACAAACAGATTACTAATGGAGGAACTGAAGTAAGATACAGATAGATATCCTCCCTCCCACTGGGAAACTTGTGGGGGAATAAAATTAGTATCGCAAAAAGAGTTTCCATCCTTTGCTCACAGTGGGGGTCTCACCCGTCCGCTGTAATGTCTCTCCTGCTGCATGAAGCAGCACGCTGTCGCCGTTACCTCATTATTCCATCTGTCAGAGAGGAGGAGAAATAAAGAAATGGAAGAGGGCGGTGGAGGAGAGATGGGGCGGTGTTATCAAACTCAAGGATGAAGGGTCAATAAAAACAGATGGCGTTGAAAAGCCACTTCGAAAAGCCTGCTCTGATGCTCTGAGCAAACAATGCAAGATTCCATTTCAGAGAGCAGAGAGGTCAGTTTTACCTCCCATCCCCTCCCTGTCACTGTCTTCTCTCTCCTCCTGTGTGTTTCCACAGTTTTTTCCATTCCTATCTACTCAGAAAAACACTCACCTTCTGTGGCCCATGTTGACAAAGCAGATACATGACTACAACTGCCAAATGATAGCAGTCGTTTGCCTGCAAATCACATTGATGAAACGATAAAAGCCTTTGTTTTCTTTTTGTACTGTGGTACAAATGGTTATAATGGCTGTTTGTTTAGCCAGGCACAAAGCTTTAACAAGGCTGGACTCCCTCATCTCTATCTGCAGTACAAACTGGACCCCGAACAACTATTCATCATCCATCCTGTCTGCACAGAACGATGCCATTACAATTTAAAAAGCCATAGGACTTTCTGAGTGTACCTGGGCTTGTACCTTTGTGCAAATGAAAGGTGTGTTTGTTGTGTGCAACTCTAAATGACTATATACGAGTATCTTTTTGTAGGAAATGAGCAGAGTTTAGAGAGTTTCAGTGTCCTCATTATTTCTCTGAGTTATAGACTAGGAGTGCAGCTCTTGCCTGTATTTTATAGGTTATCAGTTCAGCATGCTAACAGTCAGAGATCTGACACGCCGTTCCAAGAAGCATGGATATCAACACGGCTTTCTTGCCAACAGCAGCAGTTTGTAGGAGCCACAGCAGCAGTGTGCCAGGAAGCCCACACACACTTTATCCGGGTAGTTTCTAGTTGAGCAGATAGTTGTTTCAGTTAGACTAATGAAACAGAAATGTAATGGCAACATAACATGAAACTACATAACATACAGTATTGTAGAGTATCAGGTTTACTGCTAATCTGTGTGGTGCTGAAGTCATTTGAGCCAGTTACAGTACAGTGAAGACTGTGAAAGCACACTGCAATATAACTTATAGAGTAAACATAGCAGAAATTACTATAAATACTCACATGATCTCCACTTCCTACATCTTTTGGAGCTTTCAACTACATCTCATGGTCACAAAAAGCAAATGAACCTGGCTTAAATGTCATCACACAACAAGTAGTAATAACACGTCCCTTTCCCCATTAAAATGCACTTATACCTGTCAGCAGGAAGAAGACTTTTTAACATATTCTTTGTGCTATATGATCTGCAATATATCTATAGATACTAATGTTAACTACTTTTGCATGCAGTAAATGTGGTTGCGCTGTCAACGCTGATGTTAGTTCAACGCTAGTTCAACGCTGATGTTAGTTCAACATAGGTCACTGTATAAATTCCCATTAGGTCTGACAACCTCATTATAAAGTCTCACCAGTGTCTCTCACCTTTACATCTCTCTCTTCTTCCCCCTGTCCACCTCCACTTCCACCTTCTTTCTAATAACCTCATACTGCAGTGTTCCAGTAATTCATCCGAGCTCCGGTCAGAGCCAACGTAACACAGACAGCCAGACTAAATACCACTTCATTGGCTTGCACTTCTCTCCTCTTTGTCTGGCTTTGTGTTGGCTCTATGGGAGGCTTTTGTCGGACTGTAGTTAAGAGAGTGGTGCTGGTGCTGACCTGATGT
Source organism: Maccullochella peelii (assembly GCA_002120245.1). Classification (NCBI taxonomy): domain Eukaryota; kingdom Metazoa; phylum Chordata; class Actinopteri; order Centrarchiformes; family Percichthyidae; genus Maccullochella; species Maccullochella peelii. Next base: position 103,398 of record LKNJ01000811.1, read on the forward strand.
TATTACTGCATGCAGCCCTTTCAGCATGTTGATCCTGAGGTTTAAGTCACAGGCACATTGTTCTTGGATGTTTACTTGTAGCATTAATGCTATCTTCTACACTTGATGCTATACGTTTTGAATGCTCTCTGCACTCTGATTTAAGGATGGAAGCCTTCATGTCTGATTGAGTCACTCGTTGAATGACCTGCATAATTATCATTTACAGATGTTGCACTCTTTGCACAGTTATTTTGCCACCAAGCTGAACTGTAAGCTGCCATTTTAGCTTGAAAAGAGATTGGACAGACAAGCTGCAGCTGAAACATTTATCCAGTTACGTTTTTATGCTAACAAGACTTCAGCTCAGATTATGCTTTCCATGTATGACCTGTAGAGGTCTGGTCACACCAGAAAGTGGCACAACGAAATTCATCCACACATCTTTGCGAAATAAATGTTTCTAAAATCTTGGCAACGTAGTGACTACTCGCGGGGCTGGTTGGCAAATTAGCAGTAGTTGGTGAGCTAACCGCTAATACGCTAGCCAGCCAGTAACATGCTAATGAGTCAGTCACAATAACACATTTGCTAACAGGTCCACACAGTATATTCGAGGGGCTTATCCCCCGGCAGAAGAAATTAAAGTTATAATCCTTAAGATTTTCATGAAGTCAAAACCTGTTCTTGATACTGTTTATGGTCGGCATATAATCTGTAATAGCCATTAGGCCTACACTGTATCAGAGCTGCTACTGCTAATGCAAACCCAACATTTCCTACTGCTGCTACTTCACATTAAGGTTCAAGAAAAGCAAGTGGTGTAGCACAGCTAATAGGCTAAAGCTTCTCCTGTTTTGGACTCTGGCCTTCCATTCCCTCAAAGGTCAGCACTGTAAAGATAGCTTAGTATTGGTCAATAGATATGATCGCTGGGATAGCATTGAGATGAAATGATGGCTCTCCAGAGTCTACAGCTACGCTAATGGCTTAGTAAGGCTCTGCTTAGCCACAGCTGTGCTTTGAACTAAAGGCTAACATCTGCAGTGATGCTAGAGGAAAAACCAAGGCACCAAGTCATTAGGACATCGACTAAGAACCAAAAATGGGCAAGTCCATCTAGTAAATATTGAGATATTTCACACAAAAATTTGACATGCTGGTGGTGCTAGATGAAAGTTAGGGGATCACCAAATTCATTAGGATTCATCCTTTGCAGACCACCAGTGTCTGTACAATATTTCATATCATGGCTGGACTGCAATGGTCCAGAGATATTTCTCTCTCCAACATTGTCATCTATACAGCTCCACCCCAAACAAAATGCCATGTGTCTGCTGGTATTTGTGTTGGGAAAAGAAAGGACATTTTGATGAGAATTCACAGAAAGTACTGGAGTCTAAATTTCCAATATTCAACCAGTATGCAGATGAGTCACCAGACAGATACAAACACATACTGACACACCAGATCCCCTGCGTATTGGAAAAGGAGGATTTGTGGCTGGAAAAACTTGTGATTGCTCCCAGCATAGAAGCTTATATCTTGATCTAAACGAGTGTTTGACATGTGTTCCTGCCTGCACGGCTCATGTAGCAGGTATTTCATCATCGTTCAGTTTGGTAGCTAGCTGTAAGCTATTTTTTTGTGGCAGAGACAGATTGCTGGAATCAAGTCAACGAGGGAAGAGTGCAACAGAAATAAGAGTGGTATTACTCATCCTGCTCTTGTACTGTACAGTAATAAGGAGCTCTATTTTTAAGACACATCATTAGGATTGAAGGGTGGAATATCCTCTTATTATGTCTTCACACTCGCAGGTCACATCATATCTCCTCACAGGTGCCAGCTTGTCAGCGGGAGACGTCTTTAGTTTTTCTTTTAAAGTGATGGTTTTCTGAATGCTTGGTCAGCTCCATTCCTACTCAGCTTTTCCCCCCTGCCTTGGTGCTCTGAAATCTCCAGCCCCCATTATTTTTTCATCTCTCAGCCTCTTCCTCTGTCTCTTTGGTCTCCCATCCCTACCCGCCCATCCTTTCCTGACTGATCTGCCTGTGAATTTGAGCCATTTGTGGTCGGAAATGAAATATCCTCTCTTTCCTGTCACCGCCCATCCAGATCTCCCTCTAATTAGAGCACTTGTGGAAAGCAGCGGCCTTTAAATTGTATTGTGTAAGTGTATTGGGTGCAGATCAAAATGCTGCTGGTAGCGGTTTGGCGTGGATTGATGCCCTGCCTGCTGTAATTATCAATGTCACTCACAGGAAATGAGAGACAGGTGAAAATAGCTCCATTAAAGCCATTAGATATGGTGTCGATTAGACATGGAAGGAGATAATGCCTCTCATATTCAATGCAAGAATTTTCCGCAATTGAGTCAAATTTTCTTGGAATTCAAGAAGTGGTCTGTTTCATTTGCTCTTGTTTCAAGAAGGGAAACTAAGCCGGCTAAATCAGAAAATGCATAAACATGTTCTGCATCTACACTACAGGTCGTATTCGTGCAGATTTCCTCACACTGAAATGCTCAAGTAATAGAAAACGAAATTGTGCATCGTAAAATCATCTCACAAAATGTAACCATCATTCATTTTTGTCTTTTGGCAAAATGTTAGACATTAACATTGGCATCTTAAAGTTGTTATAGTGTTAGCGAACACTTACCTATTTACACATCCAGTAGACATGGAGCAACATTTGTATTCATTGGTAGACGTGTGTCTAGCCTCATGATGAATCTAAGTCCAATATTCACTCTCTCCTATTTGGTCTCCACCAACTCCTGAAGAAAATATCTGGCTCTTTAGCTGCTAAATGCTCCACTATGTTCACCAGCTAGTCTCTAACTGTGTCTGCTGGTCGGTGCTGAACACTTAGCGTACGTTCATCAGAGATATGCCGTCCATCTTTATATACAGTCTATGGCTTCTACACAGTCGGAGTAGACGAAGCATTAGAAGCAACAACAAGTTGGCTTCTTAACTTTGTTGCCACACTGCCCCCAACCATGTCCTAGCAGGTATACTCATTTGTTAACTCCAAATTTCCCAAATGTCTCATCCGCAATAAAACATGAGGCTGTTATTTTCAGATGTATCCACTCTGGAGAACATTGAAAAGCTCCGTTTTCAGGTTTGAAAAACGCCACCTGACAGACCCCATCAAGACAATTTTGCTACTTGTGAGATTTGCAGACTACTAATAACTGAGAAATACATGTTTTGCAGTACAGGAAGTTAGTGTCCGGTAATGGAGCAGCTGGATATTTTAATGGGTCTCATCTTTTCATCGTGCATAGTGTCCTTCCAGAGAGCACAGTCAGGAATCCTAATCCATGTCTTCTTTTATTTCACAGTGGAGTTATCCACAAACATCCCTTTATTCTTGCATGTGGGGTTCAATAATGAATAGATTTGAAAAGAAAGTGGACTATAATTCTTTTGCCAGCTTGGATGTCAAATATTTGATCTCTCAGCTTCACTCTTCCCACACACACTCAGCAGATATGTAGTGTGAGGAGTTGCAATATATCACCTGGCCTGACTGTGTGCTTCTCCTCTGCCTGTTAAATCTACTCTATGGTATGCCAAGCTCTCAGTCTTCCTACCGTGTTCCTCCTGCCCATTCCACGTTTCAGCCTGTTCAGGAGACAGCTGTATAAGGTGACGTGGAGTATGTGGAGCATTTTCCATAAGTGGGAAAACAGTGAAATGAGTATTAGATTCTCCTATCCACTTTTTCATTTCAGTAAAATTAGGAAAAAAGAGTTGAGCTCTTTGAAGCGATGTGGGCTGAAGTTGCAGAAATTCCCCTAGATTGAAAACCATTGTAAGAGAAATAGAAGAGCATCTGCATGCAGTCTGATGGGCTGCCACTGTACATCTGTCTGATTTCACCTTCATTCCCCTCTTCTTCCACTGACTATGCATGCCTGACTAATGCCAGCCGTCAGGCATGCTGTCTTTGCTTTGCTTAGTGTGTTTTCAGTCAGTTTCCTAAAATCAAAGATCATAATAATGACCCTAAAAACCTGTTTTCTTATTATAGGCGAAGGAGTCCTACAGAACACACCACAGTCATAACAACACATGTTTTCACATGTGGGATTACCTATTAGCATTTTCCAGAGCAACCTTCATCAGTGAATGGACTTTTCAAACTTCATTCTCTGATCGAAGCAGGTTTGATTGTCCTACCCAGCGCTTTATTTACAGGTCAGTAAAGTCCTAATCATTTCCTAGGGCTGTGTGCAGGAAATAAATATTTAATTAGGTACTAATCAGTCTCTGATAAGTGTCTCAGTCAGTGCACAGCAGGTCAGTTGAACAAAAGCTTGTGACGTTTGTGTGCAGGCAAGCATAAAATTCAACACAGAAGAAGAATGAAGTTCCCAATAATAAATCAATAATGAACCAATATTTACTTGGCATGAACCGAAGCAATTCATAGTTCTTTCATTATGAAATTATTATGAAAAAACAGACATGTAAAATAAAGTGTTACATTAAATTCTTATTCATTCATAACTAATGACAAAATGGACAAAGTGGGCAACTGCCCCAGAGCTCCAGACCTCTGTAGGCCTCAAAAGCCCCCAGATGGAGAATTTGATTGACAGTAGCCAAACTGTCATCAAATGTTGATAAATCATGATTGGTGCACAGAAGTACATGACATCATGGGCTTCCAAATGAGCCCCGCCCACTTCAAACCAGCGAGAAGAGCACAGGGGGAAAAAAAGAAATGCAGATACCTCTAATGTTCATCATGTCTAATGAAGTGGGAGCGTATGACTTGCCAGCCTCCACTCCTTATATATTATATATATTCCAACTGCCTACAGCGGGAAAAAAAGTAGCTTCACATCACACTAAATCCCTCCGTACTGCTGAGAAACCTCTTTCTTCCTTATTAAAAAACCCACTTCTTGTCAAATTTCCCAAAACACTGTCAGCCAGCCAATTAAATACTCCATATCTGTTCAAATCAATTATCTCCACCACGCAAGTGTCCTGCAACACTGTGGTGAAATGATTGAGCTAATGGGTTTTTGTTCCCACGCAGACGGTATCAAACCACTCCGCAGCAATTAAGATCATTATCCACCCTCGTGTTTTTGTTTAAGCCTGTTTCAGGTCCATTTTGCGAACTGGCAGGTTCAGCTCTGATTGAATGTGAAGCTAGGAGCACGTTATGTACTTTAACCTTGGTAAAATACATCAGGTGACCGCAAATGCACTTCAGTTGCTGAGAGCTGTGGTCATTTCATCCTGAGAGCTCTCTATGGCACGGATAATTGACCTTGTGGTGGAAAATAGCAATTAGTGCCTCAAGTAGCTAAGATGTAGCCGAGGTTATTATAAAGTGACTTGGCTGAATGGCATCCTCATACAAAGAAAAACCTGCACATTCACTGGTTAGCGCACATTATGAAAAAACACACAGCTGCTTACTGCTATCTTTAGCTCCCACCTATGTGTCAGACAAGCTGTTTCCTTCAAATATACATCAACTACATCACAACATGTATGAGAGCAATCAATTATCAGTGCTGCTGGAAATTCTCTCTCGCTGGGTCTCTCCTGTGTGTGTGCCTGTGAGTGTGTGTGTCCAGCAGCAGGGATATGTATGCCAGTCAGAGCGATGCTCCCTGTCACTGTTGATAAGTGCTAATTGAAATTTGCCAGGCGGAGCCGACAGGGCAGGGCTGGCAGACCAGTGTGTGGTGCATGAGAGGGTCTTGGCAGCATGATGCTTTTAATTGTGTCAGTCAGGGGCCGCATGGGGGTCCGTCTACTGTAAGCTGCCATACAGGATCCCTAAAGCAGTGTACAAACCTGCAACTAATTCATATTTTTATATAAACAATAGATCAAATGAATCAAATGACTGTGTGTAATGTGAAAGGTCAGTAACCAACCCACAGAATTATCACCCACCCGCTGTTCCCCTCCGCTTTTTGGTTTTCGCTCACTTTCATCAAAAAAGCTCTCATAAACACACTGTACTTCTACATATATATGCATATATATACAGTATATACTGTATATATTCCCCCCCCCCCCCCGCCCTGCGTCTGGATGCACTCTGGAGTGTTTGTGGCGGTTAGCGGAGTGCAACCACTGACAAATTGGCCTGGATTAATGTCAGTGCTAAAGTCTGATCTGGCACTCTTTTACTTTCTCTCTCTCTCTCTCCCCCTCACACCCACACACACACACACCCCTCTGCTACCACTCCAATGTTTGCGTCGACACGTTGCGACATGTACTCCATTGTGTTTATGATTTCTTCAACAGGCTATTCTCCCTTCGTTCACCTCCTCCTTCGTTACAATCCAGATGTACACATTGGCTGAGTCTATATCAGCCTAACTATCAGTCATTGATTACCACTGATTATCAGAAGTAGCATGATCAAAAAAGGATAAAACTCCTGGAAGAACAATTTCAGATTTTATCACATTTTTCATCACATTTTCACCTTATCTTTGCCATTTTAAATTAATATTTTCAATTGAACACCACATATAAAGTTTCTCAGTAAAGAAGAAGGCAAAAACTTTAGGCGATGTTATTAACTAAATCTGGTGCAAATGTCAGCTTGAGTCAGACATGACTGACATAACACATGTCCTACAAAGAAAACACAAAGAACTTAAAGTTTCCATCTTGGAGATGAAGAAGAAGCAGAAATTGGAAATGAGATGCCGTCTTTCAGTCTTATCTCAACTCTCGCAGTGTCCCCGGATGATTGCAGTAATGAAAAACAGGGAGTGGAATTATTTCTTGCTGCTGTGCTACTTTTGCTGATGAGTTTGTGGAGTTGTTGTCAGTGTCTTTGGAATGAAACGGGAGCGAATGATCCCAGAGTGGCTCAGAGGTTTGGCAATGTCACCTCACAGCAAGGTCCAATCCAACGGCTGGCTGAGGCTGAGTGAATGTGGGTTCCAATTTATGTATTTATGTGCTAGGCCTAGTGACAGTCAGGCAACCTGTCCAGGGTGTAGCTGTCCTGCCACACAAAGCATGCTGGGATAGGATCCAGCCCCAGTGACTCAGCTGGAGAATAAAGCAGTCAGTATGGATTGTATGGATTAGCTCAAGATGACTAGCAAAACTAGAAGAAGACAAGAAACTTGCCCAAGAAATACAGATCTATCTTGGTCCGTTTCTTTTTCACAGAAGTTGGTAGGGCACAGCCTGTTGCAGTCAGATTAGAGGATAAAGAGTAGTGCAGATCGCTTCTTTTCAAAAGAATTCTCCACTTTGGTTTTAGTCTCCCTTATGTAATTTGAAAAAATGTACACCCTTAAACCAATAAAAAGATGAATATCAGCTGGAGGAAAATGCTTCCAATTCTCACAATATACAAACAAATCACCTCTATAAGTAAGTGGAAGCTTTGAAATTGTATACTGTCATACCATAGTCTTACCTTGGGCAACAGATTTGACTGACGCAGGGCAGTGACATCATGGGCACTGCCAGTTCACACTCCAACAACTAAAACACAAAGCTACGTACTAATCAGAGTCAATTTTTACAAACTAGGAATAGAAAATTCATCCCAAAACTGAAGCTTACACTATGTTTTGATGATTTTATAACTTGATAACTTTACTAGATGTATGATTGAGTGAGCGCTGTTAATATTAGTCTTAACTGAAAACAGTGTTTAGAAGATATTTCATATCTAGAGTCAGCTGGTAACATTTCTCATTGCTCTGCTGTCATTCCTGCTAAAAACCAACAATAAAATGAGGACATAAATAAAATCATTTTATAGGCAATTGGCTGACTTGAGTCCGTAGGCCCATTGAAAGTGGCTCATAGCTTTGTCCACCATCAGAAGAACCCCAAAATGGTTAGCAACCGAGCAATATTCCCACCACCCAGTTTATACATGACTATGGCCTCTCTTATCGCTGACAGAACTGGTGCTCGTACTGGTGTTTCCTCTGATCTCATGAACGGTTCCACTCGGGAATCACTAAACTCCATCCTGACGACCTCATCCCACCAGTCACGGCTGCCGATCTTCATCCACTGCTCCCTTGTCCTGTGCGGTGCCAGCGACATCCTGACACCGCCCAAAGTGGAGGGCATGTTTCATATTTCCTGTCGCGCTCGTCTCCCATTGCTGGCAATAAGGTGGAGAAGCCAAATCCGCAACACGATGTCGACATGTAGTGTTAAGGCTGCTATAATCCAAAGTCAAATGAATGTAAGGTTAACAGTTACAGGAATGTCAAAATTGTCAGTTTGTGTTGTAAATCATCCGTACCACATGAATTGAGAAACTGAAATAAAATAGTGGATGCAAACAGAATAATAAGTGTGTTGGGCAGGGTGTCTGGCCTCCGAGCATGAGGAGCTGAGATATGCAGAGGGAAGTGAGTGGAGAACCTCCTGATCACGATGCCTTTTGGGCACGTCCAGGAAAGAGGAGCTCCCGAGCCAGGCCCAGAACACACTGGAGGGATTATATATCCCATCTGGCCTGCTAAAAGACTTGAGACGTGCTGGAGGAGCTGGAGAACATTACTGAACATGCAGTGAAGCATCAGAATGCATGCATGGTTTAGAAGCTCCTAGAAACGTGTTGACAGTGCTTCTTCTCATGCATAAAGAGTAGTAGAACAGTTGTTCTAACTGTTTTTGAGTACTGGACAAGGACCCCCTCTTGGAGGGAACTACTGGCATCCTCAGCTACACATTTGTGACTCCATCATGAAAAGTGCACAAAGCCACATTCAAGTATTTTAGCCTGATGAATGTGTTTGCAATATTTACTTTAATCAGGCCAGCCAGTTGTGATTCTGCTGTTTGGCTTTGAGACAATGGAAGTTCTCAGAGAAGAAAGAGAGCTTTTCTCTGGACACGTCCTTCATTGAGAAGCTATTTTTGGGAGCGAGGAGCTGCTTATAATGTGAAGGCAAAAGGCAGCCAGGCATGTTTGAAGCCCATACTAAACTGAACAAAATACCACAACATCAGGCTGCTGGGTACAGGTTGCTTGAAGATGTGCTACTTGAACATTGAAACCCTGTGGCGGCAGGGCAATAGAGGGCAAATGTGTGGCGCCCCACCAGCCACAGAGCTTAATTCAGAGTCAGCAAGTTTAATATTAAAAAGCTTGAAATGAGCAAATGGATTGGATTTGACTTTGTGAGCATTTGGATATTACTTGAAGTGAAAAAAATTAATCTATTTTGTTTTGTCTTTCCTAATGAGCGCCGTCCCAGCCACGCAAGACACACTCATTCAACACAAGCTTCCTCCTGATCCCGCCTCCGTCCGATACAAGTAAATTACAAGTAAAAAGGGTGCAGAGGACAGCCCCCTAAAACCAATCAAATTGGACTGTGTCGCCAATCAAGACCTCACACAAGGGAGGCTGTCCCTGTGTGTATTTCTCAACAATTGTAGCTTATCGAGGCTTTTAGCCACTCTATTCCACTCTTTGGAGAAATATAGTATTAAAGTAAGTAAGTAACCCTTACCAAATCCACTGGTCCAGTCCAGCAGATAGCGACGACGCGACACATTTTTGACAGATTTTGTGCGGCATCATTTAGAATAGAAAGAAAAATAGAATAGAAAAAATATACATAAATATCAGACATTTTCAAAAGACTCGTTGCTATATAGACATAGACCACAAGAAGTCCAGTATTACAATATGTATTCCTACTAAAGAAAATGTTCCTGCCACTTGACATCACAATTAACTTCACATAGTTTTCTATTGACCAAGTGATTATTGAATAACACCAGCCAGTTTATACCCACTGTGATGGTGAACCTGTTAGTTGATCCATCGTGAGTTAGTTATAGGAGGCCAGACTGCATTCACAGTCACATTTCAGCTGTGAATAAATGTAATGCACATTCTCAATTTCAATTCCTATCTCATGTTGTTTGTTACTCTGGCATTATAATATTGTTTGCCCATGCCAGAATAGAGTTGTCATGGAGACGAATGCTCCCAGTGCCAGATCCAGTATGTATGTGTGTGTAGGCAGTTGACACGTGAATGGCAGCCATCAGTAACAGAGGAAAATGTCTTTCAGGTGAGGCTCTCTCTCTCTCTCTCTCTCACACACACACACACACACACACACACACACACACACACACACACACAGCTTCAGGTGGGGAGGTACAGGGTTTTTTTTTTTAGCTTTATGTAATTAAGTCTAGAATAATTGCTCAGAGGTTCCTCTCTTCCTCTCCTCCCTCTCACTCTCCTGTTCTCTTCCTTACTCGACAGGGGAATGTAATTAAAAAGGGAGAGAGAGCTTTCCCGAGGTTTGATCATTGTCTCCATCCTCTAATGGAGAGCTTAGACCCGCCGCCTATCATCGTCAGCTAGAGAGGGATACAGAGAGAGACTCAGAGGGAGCAGGAGGAGATATCGGAAGAGCGATGAAGATATCCGAGGAGAAATCCGTCAATGAGAGGAAGAGCGACGGAGTAAGGCGGGAGACAGCTGAGGCAAAGAGAACATCAAGCAGGCGGAGAAGATGTAAAGACGTGGAGAAATACTGATGAATTCATTTATAGGGGAATTTAAAAAAAAAGACGTGTTATCTATTATGGTACCACTTTTAAATAAGGCACCATTTACAAGGGGTTTATAAGTTGTAACCAGTGACTTTACTTATAGTTAATAAATGATTTAGTAATGATATATAAATCAGTTAAGTCATTAATGAGAACAACCTTTGGGTGATTGCCAAGGTCTGAGAAACCCCAAACTACAATAACTCTGTTACAGCAGTTTGAGTTGCACTCTCTGCCATAGAGAGCAGAGGCAAAACTTCTGGGTTCTGAAAACATCATTCAGAATCCCACTGACATTTATAATAATGCTAATAACTACAAATCCAGCCTTGGAACATAACCTTACTAAACTGTATGTCATGCGTCTTCACTCCAGATGTTCAGGACGGTAATTCACAACAAAAACATCTATTCTATCTATATAGTATGGTTTATTCAATATTTGTGTTTTTTAGAGGCCTTTAACAAAACACTATTTCCCATAAGCCCTAGACTGTTAGTAAAACATCATGGCTCAACAGACACGGCAAGTCCACGGGCGAGTCGAGGGGTGGCGGTTAGTGCAGACGTCTGTAATAACAGCAGCACGGAGAGGAGTCTTCAGACAGCAGAGGTCACAGCTGAAAAGTTGTTGAAATGACTGTAGAAGTGGGCTTAGGTGAATATCATGGATGTCCACGAAACCAAGTTACGATGATATAAGAACCCGCGCTGGTAGATATTCATGGGAGCTGTAGTTGTTAGCATGCTCACAAAGGAATGGTTGTTTAATTTTGCTGTGATTTGTCTTAGAATATGGAAAATAAACTCCAGGAACACGCTTCATTTTTTCAGACAGACCAGTGAAAGAAATGCTGACTGAGGGATTGCATCGAGTTACAGAAGCTAGAAGAACAACATGACTTCGAATACTTTACTTTATTCTTTGCCTTTGACTCAGTGAAATCAACATGAGTTGGTGTTCTACCTTTAAATCACATACTAATGTTCACTGCAATTCTAGAAAACATTTGACTAAAATATCTTAATACAAGGTCCAGCACCTGCATGTTGTAGGTTTCATGTGAAGCCTGAGACAATGATATTACGGGGTAAATAAAAGTGATTGTTTCTAGGGTAGAATACTTCTATACGTCTTTATTTGTCTGATGGTCTGGAAACCTATGTGTTTGATTTAGCCCTGTTAACCAGAACACACCTAATTTGCATCAGATTTTTAGATACGTTTGTAAAAAATGTATTTGAAATTTACTTTGCCGCTGTCTCGAGAAGTTGCTGTAGGATGAAGGAAAAAAAGACACAAAGCGAGAGGAGAGTCTATCCAAGTCCTTGTCAGTCAATCTCTGCGCTCTGGGAGGCTTCAGATGGAGGGAGTAGCTAACAGATAACAGGGCTGAATCTGGGACAGGCAGTGACGTACCACACACATACACATAAAACACACATTGTTCTTTATTGTGTCTATCCTTGCTGTCAGTCTCAGCATTTCCACGCACTCTCTGTCTCTTTCTTTCCCTTAAATATAATTTTATTGATGGAATATGCTTCATACGCATGAAATAACAGACAAAAACACCCATACCAAAGCTACAAAAGGTATGGAGGGGATTTACATTATTGCACAAGAAGTTCAGAAATGAAAAAAACCCCAGAGAAAATCAGAGAAAAGACCATTTTAAATAATGAAATAATACATTTACTATAAAAACAGTTATAAATATGTGAACATGAGTAACATTGTGTGTTTTTTCACACAGTGTGTCTACATGCATGCGCATTTGTACGCAAACACATTATACATTTTTAATTGACTTTAGGCTTGGGGTCATGTGGTAAGGTTTAAGGTTTACAGTGTGTGTGTGTGTGTGTGTGTGTGTGTGTGTGTGTGTGTGTGTGTGTGTGTGTGTGTGTGTGTGTGTGTGTGCGCGTGTGAATCAGTGTTTCCCCCTGAATTCGAGCCAAGATGTGGGATTTACTGGATTTGCCAGAGCCAAGCACGTTTGCCAGTCACCTCCACTGTAGTGCAGCAGCTAATATGTATAATGCACGAGGACGCCTCCAGCTAATGCACTTGCGCTGTAGCCCAGGTGGGCGAAAACATTCAGACCTCTCATCTCCCTGTATCTGACACCTCACAGTACAACGTGTCGTCCATGTTTGATTCTGCATTTCAACATGAATAATTTCTCACCTTGCCTTCAAGGAGGTGTGAGTGTGGTGTGCTGGACAAGTTCTGTACAAGTTGTTCAGGCTTCAGTTTAGTCTTAAAATCTTTATTTTATTGAACAAGTGGAAAAATATGACAGAGAGTGGAGTTATTTTTTGTTGTTTCCATTGTGAATCAACTTGTTTCAGGGATTCACTTAATCCAGTGACTTAATCCATTTTGTTGATACTAAATCTGACTTGATTGAAGATATTGATAAAAGGAAGACTGCACTGGAAAAGTGGAATTATCTTACCACAGTCAAAGATATTTTTAAGCAAGAACGTTGCAAATACCTTCATAGATATCTCTTCTCCGTCTTTATGAATACAACATATCATTGAAGCATATTCAGTCTTACCAGAACTAGAGCCTGAAAGTTCATTCTTGACCTCTGAAAAAGTAGTTTGACAGAACAATCTCAACTCAAGGTCACTTAGTAGCTTGTACCAGAGGTAGTTAGGGTTAGGGTTAGCAATTCAAAGTAGAAATCAAAGAGTGTTTTAAGGCAACATAAAAATGTTAATGTTCCAAACCTACAAAGAAGTCTCTTAGCTGCAAACCTGCAAAAATAGGCCAGACTTTAATAGGGGCCTCTGAGTTTCTTTTCCAAATTTTCCAGAGTCTCTTTTATCCATTCTGTTGTAGTGTCCTGTGGCTCTTATGCAAAACATTGCAGTGGACCTCACACTCTGTCACACTCTTCACACTGTTCAATGATTGCTTGCAACACCTACGTTCTACTGATGAGACAAGAGACAAGAGTCTTTGTCAGTGGAGACCCGACTACCTGAGGAGGATCCTTGTACAACAAATGACAAAGAAGAACCAACAAGGGTCTTCCGTAGATGAAGAATTGAATTGAAACAATTATCAATCATTGTTTAGTTGCAAAATTGTGACTTAAGTCATTAACTGTCCAATCAAAGAATAAGCAAATAAGTTTAGAAAACTTACCAGACATTTGATGCCAGGTTTCGGTTCTTGATATTCTATGGACACCAGTTGGTACCAAAAAGTAATGAGGTTTGATACCCAGCCCTAGACAGGGCATGACAACCAACCATCCTATTATCAAACAACTTCTTATGCTGTCTGGTGGTGTCCTCTGGGCTCGCAAGCCACTCTGCTAACCCACGTCTTAATTCCCAACAGACCACGGCTCAATGAGCTGCCGTCACACGGGGCCCTCTCTCTCAGTGGAAGCCAGAACCCAAGCAATTTACATATGTAATTGAGTGGAAAGCAATTGTGCTGGGAGCTGCTCGCTGCAAGCAGTTACGCATGTGTATGTGTGTTTATGTGTGTAGACCGAGATGTCAATGAGAAGGATCATTCTGATATATTACAACTTGGGCCTTATTTTTGTAGTTTTATCCATCTTCTCAATCAGTTATGATAACAGGCAGGCATGGTCGAGGCAGGTGACCGCCCACCCAGAGCCTGGTTCTGGTTCTGGTTCTGCTCGAGGTTTCTGCCTGTCAAAAGGGAGTTTTTCCTTGCCACTGTCTCCTAGTGCTTGCTCGTGGTGGGAATTGTTGGGTCTCTGTAAACATAAGGAGTCGGTCTAGACCTGCTCTGTATGAAAAAGTGCCCTGAGATAACTTTGTTATGATATGGCGCTATATAAATAAAACTGAATTGAACTGAACATTGTACTGACCAATCTAATAGACCGCATACATTTTGACTTGTCATAGCAGGAAAAAAAAAAGAACGGAACAAATTTCGTTAACAATGGCCCAGCACACACAATACCGGGAACCTGGGACTAGCTCAAATGGAGTGTAGTCATTTTTAATGTTATCAGTTACCCTGTGCTTTTCCAGCTATGACTCTGGGAACACAGCGACATCACTACAATGAGATCCAATGGGTCAAGAAACACTGGCAGTCAGACGATCAGACAGGTTGTTAACAAGGTTCCCATTGCTCTGGCCATGGGCCGATACCAGGCCATGGAACATTTGCTAATGGGCCATTAGGAGACAGTATCGGCAAACAAATCTGAATAGTAAATGAAAACTCTATAGGCTATTTGTGCAGTAATTACCTTGACCATGGTGTGGCCTGTCTGTGCTGCATCTTCCCTCATCACTCCCTGTCACTTGAACTGTAGTAGATCATCTGTATGAAAAGTCATTAGTACCCACTTAGCTGCTCAATCTGTGTGTACTCTTATTACTGTTGCAACTAGCTAGATAAGCTGAGTAAAAAACAGACCCCCGACCTTTCATCAGTTCCCAGCTGTGCTAAGAATACACACAGATTGAATAGCTAAGTGGGTAATGATGGACTAATGACTTGTTTGGGAAACTCTGCTTTAGGCAGATTATTCAAATCATGTTTTTTCAGCCAAAAAGTTGGTAGGTTTGAAGAGGTTAATGTATTCTCCTAAGACTGTCCTCTTTAAACATTCAAGTTATCTAAACAAAGAAATATCAGGTTACAGAACAAGTAACTTTATGTTTTATAAACTTAACATGGAAGTTTGATTAAACTAAAAGTCGAACTTCTTAAGCTTATCTATCTGGCCTTAAAGTTGAGTAAACTAACGACTTTGCAGCTTGTTGCCTTTTCTCAACTTCTACATTTTTACAGTGGAACTTGATGACAGAGTCCTTGTTGAGTAATGTTATTATTGCTGTGAGGTATGACTCAAGACCCAAGGGTAAACCAGCATTACCCTTTAAGAACTTTTCAAAACCGGAATGCGTAATGCTATGAGGCATCATCAGTTCAATGGGCGCACCTTATGCACCTATAATCTTTGTGTGCACATGAATGTTTATATTCTATATTCTCCAGGTGTGTTTGACATACTGCCACATTTGTGCATGGGTGTGTATCATGTACAAGCTTTCTCCATTCTCAAGACCTGCAGAGCTTTCATCAGCCGGGTAAGCTCAGAGCCCTTCGACTGCACAAAGTCGTGACATGCGATGCGGAGATAATGTACACAAGCCTTCTTATCCTCCTCTGGCCCGTAGACCTTCATGCTGTTCATGCTGCAACTGCACGCCAGCACTCCTCCATAAGCTATTCTAAGATGCTAAGTAGATTGTGTTGTTTTATAACAGATTATAAGGCTGATACCCTCTGATGTGTGTCAACACAGCGATCAGGTCGCTCTGTCAGATTGACTGTGATCGAAAGATTGTCAAACGTCACACGGATTCAGCAAGTGCGCTGCAAAGCCACACTGGTGTTTAAGCCCTTTACAGATTAAAAAGAGCCGAGTTTTGTTTCTATAAGTCTCCTTATTGTGTCTCACCCCTACAGTCTCCAGAGCAGACACAGGAAGTGTAGAGTCTGCTTTTATCTGCCGCACACAATAGCATCACTGTGCTTCCCGAAGCTTGAGTTATTACTCAGAGGAAATCGTTGTGGAGGAAGAACATATCAAAGTGCTTTGATTGTGGAGGATCAGGAGTTGTGCTACAGAAGAGGAATTGTAGCGTCTGTGTGCCCTCCTCCAATCCTCTGTTTTGTAGATTCCCCAAACAGTTCACAGTCCAATTGTAAGTTGGTGAGTCAAGCTCAGTTTCAACTTCAGTATGAAGATTTGAAGGCATGCCTACACGCTTACAGTTTGACAAGAGTGCCACTTGTTGGCAAGTCACATTACTGCGTCAGGAGACTGTGAGTCAGTGCATTTCTGCAACGTAACAGGAACCCAGCTAACTTTGATCCCTTTTCAAACCTTTCTACGCCTTTTTTTGCAGTATGTTCTAATGCTCTCAGTGCCTGAGATCAATAAAGGACCTCAGCATTTTTCTGGATGCACCTGGTCAAACTGTTCCCAACCTTTGTCCGTTCAGTGGAAGATAAATCAATACTGTAATTAATTTTGACCGATACTGTCTTTCACATTAGTGGTTCCCAAGCTGTGAGGTCGGGACCCAAGAAGGGGTCACTATGTAAATCTGAGGGGCTGCAAGATGTTAGAAAATAAGAGAAAACATGTGTACCACACAATTAGGTTTTCCCTCTTCAGGCCTCTTAAGACTATTCAAAGTAGACAATCGCTCCTTGGTTTCACTGCTCAAAGCTCAAAGTCACAACCTATGATGGGGCGCCACAAGCCTAAAACGTTGGCAACCAGTGTTTTACATCACATAGAGAGAGTATACTGTAAAAAGTGTCAATCATTTCGGCTTAGGTTTGGGTTTTTCAGTATTGAACAAGACCACAATCTTCCCCTAACCAGTGAGCAACCAAACATAAACGTAAAAAACGTTGAATAATGCTGTAGTCACTACGCGCAGATATTGTATTGCGAGATCGGATATTTGGGTGGAAAAAAAAAAGAAATACGCTGTCAGTAAACATTTTACTTATACGTTCAGGTGTTCATAAAGATTTTGCGACTTGGCAGATACGTTAATTAACAACATTTACTCATTATGTTAATAGAAAACGTAATCCAGCCGACATTACATTTCCTTCAAAATGTATTTGCTGTATATAAATGTGATTTCTAGTAGACAGGGTTGGGGTTTTTTGAACAATGGAGGTCTATAGTACAAAGGAATATGTTTTATCAGCCTTTGGCTACACAGACTACTTGTTATTAGGATTGATTCATTGCCTTGTGTTGATCTGTGTGTGTGTGTGTGTGTGTGTGTGTGTGTGTGTGTGTGTGTGTGTGTGTGTGTGTGTGTGTGGCCTGAGGATGTCCAGCTGTCAGAGCTCAACTAGGTTAAACTGAGTGATGTCCTTTAAATAGAGACATATTGGCAGAGGCAGGCTGGCCTGATTGATGGTCCTGCCCCACAGGGACATGAAGAGAAACCACAGTGAGACGGGTATCAAAATAAGGCATCTCTCAGGGGGTTCATACCGTAGAAGCCAAAGATTTTGTTATTTGTAAATAAAGGCTCCATCGCCTAACATTCTTATCATTACTCAGTTATGACCAGCGGCAGTTTAGAGGGTAGAAATGCAGGATTGTGACTGAAAAAATGTTTGTTAAATCCCTAAGTCCACTGAAAACTCTGCCTTCTCGGAGCAAATACTCTCACGGTGCCCTTGAGCAAGGCACTGAGCCATGAGCTTTCTAGTGGATGTGCTCGGCTGTCAACAGCAAACACATTCACGAAAAGAGAGAAAGAAAGAATTTTATGGTAAGAGAAATAACACACTCCTCTGTGCCTCTTCTCTCCTGCTCTTCTGATTTTACCCCTCCACTGCTCATCCTTACAGGGCTTCCTGTGGCAGCCAAACAAATGCTGGGCCTTTAATTGACCATGTTCCTCGGGGAAATGTGTTCAGAACAAGCGAGAGCGACACACAAACACACACAAAGCCACAAAGCAGCGCAGCCAGCAAGATGTGGGGCATGCTACGCCCGCTGCTAACAGCAGTAATGATGAGAATACTGAAAAGGATTTGTGTGCGTGCGTGTGCTTATTTACCAGCCTCTAATGTCTCAATGAATACAAATTCATTTAATTTATCTGATATAATAACCAAGTCACTCTACCCCTACAGAGTTCTACTGTATGTGGGGCAAGCTTATGTGAGTTTGAAGCTTTCATGATAACAATTACCAGAAATGTATTTGGAAATCTCAGAGAAATTACAGATTAAAACGACGACTAATTTAAAAAATATCATAAAGACATATTACATTTAATACAATTCAAATCGGATCAATAAACATTTAACAAGGTTTAAAGACTGGAAACATGAAATTGAATTGAATGTTCATATCTGGTGACTGTTCATCAGGTATGGCAACTTTGATGATAGAGATGACAGATGACAATTTTTATCCTCACTACCAGAGGGCCGGATAGTGACCGTACACTTCCACCAGTAGGATACTCTCAATTAGCAAATAATTATAGCTGCTAATTTAATGAAAAGAACAAAATATATACCGTTAATCTAAGTTTATTATACCAACATTTCCATTTTTTTTTATACTCAAATGCATTTAGTAATGCTTCTAAACATTTAATGAGCTTCACACAGAAACAAAACATCCACATTCCTGAGTGATGTACAATTATTTCAGTGCAATCATCATTCAATAATGGTACAAAAGTTAACACCAACACTAAGTGCAACAACTAATGTTCATGTTTGTAGTGCATTTCTGCTCTACCCTCCCACTCCATGACATGTTTCAAATAAGCATGCATTTTTCTCAAGAGCCACTGACCCTCACCCACAGGTGGATCAGTGTAAAGTTCTGTTTTAATGAGATACTTGTGGCCTTTCCTGCTGGCGTACAACAGACGGAATGTCAATGTCAGTGTTTGTGCATCCAGTCTGCATGAGCTGGAACAGAGTTTCATCTGTTTCCCTCTTTTGACTTGATGTGCTTCATTGTTGAGAAGCTCCTCTAGCAGATGTAAGTGCTCCCAAACATGCTGGCCATTGAGAGTACAAAATCCGGGGGGAGTGGAAAGCGGGACTTGGGTAGTAGTCTCCAAAATGAAATTCCCCTCTCATTGCGCTTTGCTTGTGTAAATGAGAAGCTGGCTAGCATCCATCACATCTGTACTCTCGTCCAGTGCTCAGGAGAAGTACTTGCAGTCATGCATGACTTGTTTTAGCTTTCCCTCGACATGATTTTGAATGTCAAAAATTCTTTGCGTCACTGTGCGACGGGACAGAGAGACCATTTCAAAGTTCTTAGCCATGTTATCTCCAAAAGTTTTAGACATCTCTACTGCACATCGCTTCACTCTTTCGACATCTGACAAGGGCTTCTTTGCTTTAGCAAGCTGAAGGGAAACAGCATAAGACGCCTTGAGAGAGGACTACTGTGTAGTCGTGGCTTTGGTATTTGTCCTGTTTTTTTACATGTCATATTTGTCTTTGTGCGTGGTGTTGTAGTGGTGACTGAAGTTGAAATCCTTCATGGCTGATTTGGTTTCCAGGCACGCTAAACACATAGGTTTGCCTTTGAATTTTGTAAAAAGATAATCTGTTTCCCATCTTGCCTGGAAGTTTTCTTTTTTGGCCGCTCATGTCTCTCTTCATCACGTGTCGTTGCGGAAAAGGACCGGCGAGACCAAGACTAGCGTGTGCAAGCAGTTGCTTGGCTATAGGCCTCTTGCGTTTGAAGGGAGCGCCCTCTATCAGTGGACAGTATAATTACAATTGGGATCCAGTTCAAATGTGGTCAAATGGCCCGCTTTCTTCCAACGCCTGTGAAACCAACAATTTATTGATATTTGGAAATTGACTCGTGGGCCGCACTGAGTGAGGACGGAGGCCGCATGCGGCCCGGGGGCCACCACTTGCCCATGTCTGCATTACATCCTACACTGACAACAACAAATGAATAGATGGGATTCACAATACTACCGTATTAATCTGCTTTAATGTCTTGTTCTAGTGCTCACAGATAATTAGCTTAATATAGATAATTAAAAGGTGATTAAAAAAGATAACATTACAGGAACACAAAGGACCAGGGGACCAACCTCTTAACTGATTGCTGCAATTTGTTGAACTTATGACACTGATACTAATAGTAAGCCACTTAAGGAAATGTTTAAATTATTATCTTTTATATTATTACTTGACAAAATACAAGGATGTCAAAAATACAAATACTTGTTGTATTTTTGACATGGTTGGGTATTTGTGGTTGCTTGAGGAGTCAAAGAGGACACAGGGTATAGATCAGTATTTTTTTATGAATAAGAAAGCATGAGAGTCAAAATGAGAATTTAAAAAAAGACAGAATAAACACTTGTTTGATATGGTCTATTCTGTGAGTGTAATTGCCTGCATGCTTATTTGTGCACAAATCAAACATAATTCATGTTTTAAATAATCATTACAAGCTGCACTTTCCTTTCCTTTTATACACTTTAGGTCTCTTTAATGCTTTGCGTCCATTCATCTAAAACCTTGGCATCAGAATGAAACAGATGTTTAGAAAGAACACAGCTGTCAGAGAAGGATTTTCATCATTTGGTTGACTGAAGAAACAGTTGACACGGTTACTACATTATAACAAATACTTTCTGTACAGACCAGACACAAACAACACAGCGATGATGATAAACACCTAAAAAACCTCAATGGACAGTTTCCCATCTCGCACAAACTCCTAAAGAATGTGACTGGTGCATTAGTTCCCATCGATCATCCCTATTGGTAGCCTTACCTCTGGATGTCCAGGACATAATTTTGATTGGTGGGTTGGCAGGTCCTGGTGTGCCCCGTGTTTAATGCCTTCACTTTATGAGCTATAAAACTCTGAATAGATAATCAATACAGTGTCGCCTCGGTCTAAGCAGCATGTAAGGTTGATGGAAAGTTCTTATGGCCCAGAGAATGGCCTTGAATAAATGCGTGTGACCATGAATACATTTATATTCATCAGGGGAATTAATATGCACAAGTATTGATATGAGGAGAACAGCGTCTTTGCATCTCCCACAGACTGCTGACTGAGCGGTGAATACATTGCAGGACATTACCCTTTGACCCTTTCACCTCTGACCTCTGCTTTCTTCCCTTCCTCCTCCTCTGTCTGTCCCTCTTTCAGGTAGTGCTGGTAGGTTCATCCATAAATGAAAGGGATCAGATGTTGTTTATCAGCACCGACGAAGGTTCCTCCTTCCAGCGACAGTCCATCTCCTTCACCCCGGACACGCTCATCTTCCACCCCAAGGAAGAAGACAAGCTCCTGGGCTACTGCAAGGAGGGCAGGGTGGGTATCACAGCATGCAGAAACATGAAAATAAACCGCTGACTCAAAGAGCGAACAAGAAGACAGCAGCGATGTTACACCAGCAAGACATCAGTGCAACAATGCATTCAGTTTCAGTGTTCACACCCACCAGCAGAACACGAACCTCAGAGAAGACTTGATTGAAAAACATGTTGAAAACATGATGAAAACATGTTGCAGTTTCTCTTGGCTGTCTGCAGGAGGCTCATGTACAAATACACATTGTAAGTCCATTTGTGCACTTTTTCTACCTTGATCCCAACAATATTACTTTGGGTTAACATTTCAGATGCTCTTAAAAGATCATTTTAATTTGCTACAATTTGGAGTTTATTTTCATAGGTTTGGCCATCATTACTATCATACTTCTATCACATCTATGAAAATAACTTTGTACTCACCAATGTAATTGCTGAGGTCTGGAGACATGGCAACATCGCTGCTACAGTCTGATGGGGCAGGAAACACGAGCAGTCAGACATTCAGATAAACTGAATTTAGCCAGATTACTTAAACCACTTTATTTTGAGTCAAAGATGAACCAGGATGTGGGTCTGTTGATTGATGTTTACAATGGACAGCTTAGGTCATCATTTTACTGTTAGCCTTTTCTCTTCCAATTCAGTTTGGCTAATCTGGGGATTTGTTTAAGGTGATGCAAGAAGACACAAAAAATTAGGATTTACAAAGAATAAAATACAATAGAAGATAAAGTCTGATCATGTCAAACTTCTTTTCAGTGATGTCGCCATGTTTCCCAATTCGAGCAATTAATTTGGTCGGTACAATTATTCTTAGTGGTGGAAATGGCTAAAACTATTAAAATAAGAGCCAATTTTAAATCAAATGGAAGAATTGTTAAAACACATAACTGGTTTGCAAATCTCAAGTTGTCAAACACCGTTGGGAATATCAAATTCTTCCCACAAAAGACAGTGTAACAAAAAGTAGCTCACTGCATTGAAGCTATTTCACATCATGAGACATAAAATCATGAAGAAATACACTCATTATGATGTGGTGCCATTTAAATATCTAGATTAAGCATGCTAGAGCACTTTGTATTTTCCTGTAGCTAACAGACGAGTGAAGGCAGTTGCTGATTACTTTCATTACAAGATTCTAAGTGAATGCCTCACTGTGGTGTTTTGACATCCAACCTAAGAAAAACTGTCAGTGTTAATGTAAGTGTTAAAATAAGCTAATTAGTTAATTAACATTAACAATGATACTGTGAAGGAGGTTTCTCAGGTGCTGGGTAATGAGTGCACATGCATGTTTGAATAGCAGATAATAGTTCTGCTACAGGCTCTCCATGTCATACACAGCCCGCTCTGCTGCAAACTGGAGTTAATTGCTTCGTTAGTTCTAACATGTCAGTACATCCCGAGCACTGCTGTCGCATGTATACATATATGTATTACTTATATCTTGTTGGCGGGAGGCATTGAGATGGTTCATTTGATGAGACAGTCGAGTCTACAGCACTGCAGGTTAAGAGCTGCGTGACGAGACCAGTGCTGCTCAAAGGATGCATTCTCATTCAGGTTAGAAAGAGAAGAAGGTGACATCAGTATATCGTCATGTCGTATTCATTTGGAGACATTAACACACAGCAAATGCAACATCTGGCAGCCTTTACACTGCCTTTGATTGTTTTACAGCAGTGGTTTCCAACCTGGGGGTGAAGGCCCAGCCAAGAGGCCCCAAGTTGAATCTTAGGGCTCTTAGATTCTAAAAAAACAAAAAACATTTGTGTTCTTCTTGTGAATACGTGATTCTTTCACCTCCTCAGGCCTCAAACCTTCAAATGAAACAATCTGAGAGGAAAACAATCACACTTTTTGAACAGTTGAATTTTGAACTGCTTACAACTCATGTCCAGACTCTACGGCGGCCAACAAGTTGACATTTTAAGGGGCCACAAGCCAAAACATTTGGCAATCAAATGCTTTAAAGCACACAGGTTTCACTATTTCTGCCACTGGCAAATGATGGACTAATCACTCCCAACATTTATCTCTGTTTGAGGAAAGCCAAATACACCAGGGAGGCAGGGTCAGCAACACGGCTTATAGGAAATGTCATCTTAATTTTAAGAGATGCTAATGTTAACAAGCAGAAGCAACTAATTATCTCCAGCACTGTCTGGTTTATTTAATCACACAAGGGTAGCACAATCAATTTGGCAGTGATATACTGATGTTTGAAAATGATGCGCTGTCTTCTTTAACCATGACAGTGTTTTCATATGGGACTAAATACTGCAAACAAAGGCTCATACGACATTTTACAAGTGAAGAATGAACGTTTGTCATAATAATGAGAAGTATCTTGTTGGTCTTATTATGCAACATACACAGATTGTCATTAGCGTACAATTTAGTTTGCGCCGTGATTCTGTCCCAGAGAGAATGCCTTCTCCAATACAGCCACTTTAATTAACCAATGATAAACTGAAAGTGTTGCATTATTCCTTATGGGACAGCTTATTTATATCTCTATATCTTTTTGCACTAAGATCCAGTTCTCCAAACTCAGCTGCCACCATAAAATGTTTGTTATGACAAGAACATTTAAATCTTAAATATCTTTCTTCTTATTATTATTATTATTTTCTATTATTTTTATTTTGTAGCTTGTCATTATGATGTATTCCCTTATGTAATTACTTATATCTATTTCTACAAGGTTTGTTATTTTATATTACTTTTTTCTTTCTAGTTTATTTTAGAAAACCAAAAACATAATTTGAAAATAGAAAATCAATAGAATGAGGAAACTTTTTTCTTACTGTGTCTATATAATCACAAAATTCATGTTTAAAAAAAACCTTTGTTGTGTGTCACCCCCCATTCTGTTTCTCTGCGTTTCCTGTCACTCCCTACTTGATCTATGTCATTCAGCATTTTACAACTCACATTCACCGTCACTCTCAAACACATTCACACACCTCCTAACTGAAAAGTGTTTCTGTACAGTGGAAATGGAGCCAGAGACATAGGGGTGGGACACTGGGTCCAGCAGTTCAGAAGTTTGAGCCAGCTCAACTCCTCCTCAACTTTAATAATTTACACGTAATTAAACAAGAAATTCAATTAGGTTTTAATCTGTTCCATATGGGCAGGCTGCAGATGGAAGCGAGGAATCCATTCAAACAGAACAAAAAAACCATTTAGCTAGAGGATGATGGGAGGACGCGTAGCGACACGTGTAAATTAAGAAGGTTTGTGAGGGCAGAGACAGATTTCTATCAAGGTCAGCCGTAGCTTTTCTTTTTCACAGCTAGAAATGTGCTTTAGGAATGAGTTTGATCATCGATGACTCGTAGTTTCTGAGGACCCTGAGCGAGAAAGGTTGTTATGAGCAGAATGTCGACAGGATGTGCTGCCTTCACAACCAAACCTCTGTCAATGCCGAGCATTGAGAAAGTGTTTCGCTGCTTCATAAAGCTATGCGTTTGTGTTTCTGTGCGGGAGAGGAAGCTAGTGTGGTGAAATCCTTTGCTCGGCTCCAGTGTGCTTTATAGACATCAAGGATACCTTGTGGGTAGGAATCAATAGACTTTCATTATGGGTGCAATCAATGCCGTACAAGCTCAGGCAACGCACACACTACTAAAAACACACTGCTCATAAAATATTAGGCACACTCACACACCGAACCTGCTATGATTAATAATTAACTGGGCTCAGTCTTAACTTGGTGGACCATGAAATTCAGTGGCCCGATTGGCTTTCTTCCCAAATAGACTCTCAATATATCCTCCATTGTAAAGGATGCAGCAAGTAATAGTGCTCAGGTTAGGCTTCATAATTTAATGCTACAAGCTTTCAGTGTGTGTTTTTCTGTCTAATTGTGGTCATCTCTCTGTTTTTTGTGTCCAGCTCTTTGCTTCCACAGACCTGGGCCGCAAATGGACTTTGCTTCAGGAGCGGGTGACCAAGGACAGAGTCTTCTGGTCAGTTAAACTTTATTTTCTCATTATTGGATGAATAAAGACCTCAAGACTCAGCTCAATGTTCAGAGTATCTCAGTTGATGACTTCTACACTGATATATACATGGAAGAAGCAGTAAAAAAAAAACCCGGATCAGCAGTTAGTGTCTACTGTTAGAATTCTAGCCGGCAGAGGATTTTTTACTTCTTCTTACATAACCAGTAGAGCTTGTTCACATAGACATATGCAAGACCTTGCTACACAGACGGGTAGGGTTTTATTAGAATAAGATGAACAGTAATAATAAGGGTACAAGCACTTCTTGTGAATTAAGTGAAATACTTCTATGGCGTACTAAAACTGCCCCATATTCAGTGGGTCAGTTGTGCTAAAGGCCTTCATATCGAAAGTACATAAAAGATAGTTTTACTGCAATCATTTAAACATTTACAAAAATGATAATGATGAATGATAAAAAATTAAGATGAATATCAGTCTCATGCCAAAGCTAGAGCCAGGACATGTTTAGCCTAGCTTGACTTGGCTAACCAAGACTGGAAACAGGAGAAACAATGTCCAATGTTAACCCATTAGATATAGCTTTTTTAACCTTTATAGATGTACATGTTAAAATGACAGTTTCTTGGCAAACGACAGCCGGGTACTGTGTGTGCAGCTTAACAGAGTCTTGACATCATAGTGAGGTTTGCTGGGTTTGATAGTGACTGAATCTGGTAACTAGTGCTGCAGCTGGAGATGCTGCACAGAAGTCCTGCGCAGATGGATAAAGTGTTATTTGTCAAGAAATAGTTCCAGCAAACATTCATGGTGAATCCTACTGACTTCTCCCTAGCACCACTATGAGGTTTGCATTTGAGGTTTTGTTTAAAATAGCTCAACAATTATTGGACGGTTTGCCATGAAATGTGGTTCAGACATTCATGTCCTTCTCAGGATGAATTGTGATAATGTTGGTGATCCCCGTGGTTTTATATTTCATCAGTACAATGATGATAGAAATAAATTATAAAAAAAACACTGATGAGGCCGTTTATATGATCACATCAATCCGACACCATTTCATTTTGAATTCTACTGCATCTGTCATGTGTTAGTAATGTATGGGTTAATAAAACAGATA
This sequence comes from Maccullochella peelii, assembly GCA_002120245.1. NCBI lineage: Eukaryota > Metazoa > Chordata > Actinopteri > Centrarchiformes > Percichthyidae > Maccullochella > Maccullochella peelii. The sequence continues at coordinate 129,936 of LKNJ01000811.1, forward strand.
CATTGTGTAAATAAGACAACTTTCAAGTTGTAGGTAGGTGTATTTTGGAACTAGGCTAGCCATTTCCCCCCTGCTTCCAGTCTTTATGCTAAGCTAGGCTAACCAAATCCTGGCTCCAGGTCTGTACTTAATGCACAGACATGAGAGTGGTATCAAACTTATCATCTCACTCTCAGAAAGAAAGCAAATAACTATATTTAGGTATAATTCACCTTTAATGTAATCTAACAATAGGAATATAGAGTAAAACTACATTTTATATTAAATGCAGTATATAAAGAGATGCTTTCCTCTGCAATAGATACATGCATTCATATTACACCTATTTTTATGTATTTACACTGGTTACCTGTTAGTTTTCGTATTGATTTTAAAAAGCTCTTACTAGTTTATAAGGCACTACATGACCCGGCACCAGACTACCTCTCAGAAATGCTTCTGGTTTATGAGCCGGGAAGGCCCCT
>LKNJ01000812.1:0-89135 GCA_002120245.1 Maccullochella peelii
GAAGTAGTAGTAGAAGCTGTAGAAAAAGGCTGAAGTAGTAGTAGAAGTAGTAGAACAAGGCTGTAGTAGTAGTAGTAGTAGTAGTAGTAGAAGAGGCTGAAGAAGAGCAATCTTCAAATCCTCTTCAAATTTCTGCAGTTACAGAAACCATTCAACTATCAAAATGTTCAGCTCTTTAAGGACATTTAAGCTATTGTTTAACTTTTTTATACATTTTATACTTTTTAAAATATTAAGCTTTTTTCAAAACTTTTTTACAATGCAAGTCAATGGAGAACCCTCTTCAACCTGCTCTACAGTAAAATGTCCAGACTCTATTTAAACTTTAAACAGGTCACAAGATGTTCAGCTATTAAGCTCTGGTTCAGCTTTTTGATATCTTTTACAGTTTTGTAAATATCACAGTTTTAGTTTTATGCTTTTTTCAGACCTTTTCTGAGTTTATAATGGGTGTGTGTGGGGCGGAATGTTTAAAGATAGAGTGGGTGACATCATCGCCTAGAGTGGAAGGCAGCTGTAAAATCGTCTTAAATTTCTGTTAAACTTGCTCTTGTTTCCACAGTTTTCACTCCTCAAACGTAATTTCACCTCAGAACGTAGACAATCTCGTCTTGGTTCAGATCATGTAACTATTTAAGCCATAGGACATATAGTTTTTGAACTGTCTGCCTCCAAGCATCAGAAAATCCTTCAACTGTCTCATTAACTCTAATGATATTTTGGCTCCTACGGTCTTGAGCAAAACACAAATGTGAGGAGTTTTGAAACTGTGATTTCTCTGCCTTATTTTAACTTTATCCACACAATTTTTACATCAAAGTGTTCAGAAATGCCTTCTGGTGCTGACAGTGAGGTCGTTTCACTGATACGGTTTTTGAATGATGGTGACTTTTCTGAGTGAAACTTTTACAGATTTCTCTCTCTCTGTCTCAATGACTGAGCACTTTTCAAGCAACAGTTAGTTACACGCACAGCTGATGTTGATAAACTGATTAAACATCAATCAGTTTGTTCCTCTGTTCTGATTGGTGGATTGATGTAGAGCTATTTTTGGCAGTTGTGACCTCTGTGCTTTTTAACTGTTAGTTAATTCAAACCTACTTCTGTCTCTCTCTNAACTTGCTCTACTTTGAAATGCTACTGCTTCCGCATACTTTCAGCTACAGACTCCATTTAAACTTTAAACAGGTCACAAGATGTTCAGCTATTAAGCTATGATTCAGCTTTTTGATATCTTTTACAGTTTTTGAAACATCACAGTTTTAGTTTTATGCTATTTTCAGCCCTTCTGAATGTTTTACATGAGTGTGTATGTGGTGGAATGTTTAGACGTAGAGTGAGTGACATCATCGCCTAGAGTGGAAGGCAGCTGTAAAATCGTCTTAAAAATTTCTGTTAAACTTGCTCTCGTTTCCACAATTTTCACTGTGTAGTTTAAAATACTTAGTAAAGGTGTCCAATCATGGTTTCAGGGATTGAATCACTTATTTAGTTGTGGTTCCTGAATAACAATCGGTATGGGCTATAAATCATATCTGGGAAATTTAACAAAGTGCTTACAGATTTAGTTTAATATGTAACGACATCCCCAATAACTGCTGTCTCCGTTTATCTCTACCTCTGTCGGCAGGTTTAGAACTGCTGACTTTGGTACAGGCGATCAGGGGTTTGATTCCCAGTCAGGGCTTGTTATGTCTTTTTTTCTCCCCCATTATCTCTCCATATTTAGAACTTCCGTTTAATTGTACCTCTGTAGGCAGGTTTGGCACTGCGGTAACACCGCTGACTTTGGTGCAGGAGATCAGGGCTGTATGGTTTAAAGGTCCATAAATTGAGCGATGGGATTTCCTACTGTAAGTGAATGTGTCATCTCAATCAGCTGTGTGTCCTCAGATCCAGTCAAAGGTTCAATCCTTTGATTGATTGGCTCTAAGCTTTGAAAAGTATATGTATACATATCGTCTGTACGCGGAGAGAAGACTGCATTTGAATTATTTCCATTTACTTCTCTCTAGAACATTACAGCATTACAATAACAATATACTGTATGTGTCAAAAATAAGTGAATCTTATTGGCAGTGCTGCGGAAGTTTAAATTGGCAGTGTGGCTGCTCAGTCCTGAAGGTGACTTCTGGTAATTAAAACCTATGGTTGCAGTGATATGGTCTGTTGTTTGATCAAACATTGTAAATTGTCATTACTTAAATTATGAACCTTGAACAACAAGATTTGGCAACACTGTACTTAATTATGGTCACGCCAATAAAGCAAATCTGAATTGGATAGTGCGGACAGATCATTAGTTGGGCAGAAAGATCCAAAGGGAGAGAGTGGAGAGGAGGTGAGGGACACGACATGAATATCTGCACAGCCACAATGGCAGGGGAGAGGGGTGGGGCTGCTCTCTGCTACAGAAAGGGAAACCACTGCAATCCCCCCCCCCCCCCCCCCCCTCATTCTTGTATACTGACACAGAGCAAAAATACCACCCCACCCATCCCCTCAGCAGCAACTCATCACACTTAGGAGCTATTTTACAATAGAAACTACCTTCTGTCTTCTGTCCACGGACAGTTTTTGCTGCACACACAGAGAAAGCTGGTTTAAGCTCTGTGTGTGCAGCAAAAACTGTATTTATGTTTTATGAGAGTGTTTTATGAGAATCTCACAACGAGGCGAAAGAGTAAAAACAGACAATAGCTGCCTGCTCTTTTTAAACCTGACATCCTATTCACAGATCTGAGATGTCTGCTGCCTAACAATAACCCCCCTGGTGATCACGTTCCCGTTTCTCCAGATTTTAACGGCACACCCGCAGTCTTTTAATTAAGGCCATGCGCCGTCCCTGCATCCTCAAAGGTACCACATGACCTCTACTGTCATGTCGGGCTGTGCCTAAAGATTTGTCAGGGACGAGGAGCAGAAGAAACACTGGCACCTGGTGGCAGAAAAGGGTTTGGTTCCAGTGGGAGGAAGACTGACTGCAGCCTCATTGGTTTGCACACACAAGTTGGGAGCCACAGGATATTTTTTAGGTGGGTTGTATGTGGATCTATGCTTGTGAGGATACAAAAACATAATGGATAATCACCAGAAAATCTGCCAGAAGGTACAGCGGGTAAAATAAGTATTGAACACATCAACATTTTTCTCAGTAAATATATTTGTAATGGGGCTATTGTAATGAAATTTTCACCAAATGTCAGCAACAACCCATGCAATCCACACATGCAAAGAAATCAAACCATAGATGTCCACAAATTAAGTTATGTGTAATAATGTGAAATGACACAGGGAGAAAGTATTTAACACATGAAGAAAGGGAGGTGCAAAAAGGCATGGAAAGCCAAGACACCAGCTATCTATCAGTAATTAGAAAGCAATCCTGCCCCTTGTCAGTGCAAATTAATATCAGCTGGTTCAGTCCCAACTGATGGCCTATAAAAAGGTGNGAACGTGTCTGAGAAACTTCCTCCACCTTCACACTGAGCTGATAAAATGCAGCAGAAGGAAACAAACCTCAGAGATCCACGTTAAAACACGACAGACAGGAGACACACAGGGATCAAAGTCACGGACCACAGCAGGTGATAATAAAACCACCTCCCTACAGACAGAAACAGTCTGAATGGGGCTACTAATGATCCACTTTAGGTCATCAGTCACTTCGTCCTTTAGTCTGTAAAATGTTTATCATCTGTTTGCTCTGTCCATAGATGTCCATAAATTAACTTGTGTGTAATAATGTGAAATGACACAGGGAGAAAGAATTGAACACATGAAGAAAGGGAGGTGCAAAAGGCACGGAAAGCCAAGACACCAGCTGAAATCTATCAGTCATTAGAAAGCAATCCTGCACCTTGTCAGAGCAAATTAATATCAGCTGGTTCAGTCCCAACTGATGGCCTATAAAAAGGTGACTCATTACCAAGGTGTCACACAAGAAGCATCTCATGATCCCAAACACACAGCCGAGGACACTCTCAGCTGGTTTCAGAGAAAGAAAATAAAGCTGCTAGAATGACCCAGCCAATCACCTGACTTGAATCCAATTGATCATCTATGGAAAGAACTAAAGGTCAGAGTTCATAGAAGAGAAGACTGTTTGTGTGGAAGAATGGGCCAAAATCACACCTGAGCAACGCATGCGACTAGTTTCTCCATACAGGAGGCGTCTTGAAGCTGTCGTTACCAACAAAGGCTTTTGTACGAAGTATTGAACAAATTTCAGTAAGCGTGTTCAATACTTTTTCCCCTGTGTCATTCCATTTTATTACACATAACTTAATTTCTGAACTTATTTGTTTTGGTTTCTTTGTATGTATGGATTACTTGGGTTGTTACCAACATCTGGTGTANATTGTTGCAAAACATACTGATGGCATTGGTTACAGAAGGATTTCTAAACTTCTGAATGTTCCAGTGAACACTGTTGGGGCCATAATCCGGAAGTGGAAAGAACATCATTTCACCACAAACCGGACACGACCAGGTGCTCCTCGCAAGATTTCTGACAGAGGAGTGAAAAGAATTATCAGAAGAGTTGTCCAAGAGCCAAGGACCACTTGTGGAGAGCTTCAGAAAGACCTGGAATTAGCAGGTACAATTGTTTCAAAGAGAACAATAAGTAATGCACTCAGCCGCCATGGCCTGTATGCGCGCTCACCACGCAAGACTCCGTTGCTGAAGAAAAAGCTCGTTTAAAGTTTGCTGCACAACATTTGGACAAGCCTGTGAAATAGCAGAGAATATGCCTGAGAATATAGTCTGGTCAGATGAGACCAAAATTGAACTCTTTGGATGCCATAATACACACCATGTTTGGAGGAGAAATGGCACTGCACATCACCCCAAAAACTCCATACCAACAGTGAAGTTTGGAGGTGGGAACATCATGGTGTGGGGCTGTTTTTCAGCATACGGCGCTGGCATACTTCATATAATTGAAGGAAGGATGAATGGAAAAATGTACCGAGACATTCTTGATAAAAATCTGCTGCCGTCTACCAGGATGCTGAAGATGAAACGAGGGTGGACATTTCAGCAAGACAATGATCCCAAACACACAGCCAAGGACACTCTCAGTTGGTTTCAGAGAAAGAAAATAAAGCTGCTAGAATGGCCCAGCCACAGTTTTCCCACAACTGTAAGAACATTTCAAGGTATGAAATGTATTTCACTCCGTCTCTTACATCAATTAGAAAACGTAGATTATATCGCTGACAGGGTGCTAGAAGGCTCAGTCTAGCAGCTAAACAGCAGCTAAAAACTGCATCCTGTATCATTCCACTACTTTATTACATTATTGATTGAACACTATATTTAAAATGCATAACAAAACAAACGCACAGTAAAATGTTCACTGTAAAACTGTTTCTATTCAATCATAATTCTCTAGTTTCTGCTATAGTGTTTGTTTTCTTACATTTCAAGTAGAAATCTGCATGCTGACTATGATTCTTGAACTTGATCAAGTTGAATATTTTCACAAATGCATAGTCAACAAGTTTAGCGAAGGCATAGCTGGCCTTAGTGAGCGACAACCAATGTGTACCATCGACTGTATATAAAGATGGACTTTAGTATAGGTCATAAACCCTGCCCCTTCCATGTTAGCGGATGGGACATCAAAAATCAAACAAGAGATGCAGGGTTCAGGGATTTTACAGTTAAACACTCACTGTAAAAAGCAAAAGGTCAGGCAACATCTCCAGTGGACATCAGTACAAATGCAATATACTGGAACTGGAAGGTGGCGTGACCTTTACAGTGGCTACTGGCAGTTTCTGACTGAGAACTTGATGCTGTGGTTATGGAGGCGGTCGATGAGACTGGTTTTATAGAAGGCAGCTCCTGGAGTGTACACGCCTTCCCTGACAGAGAGAGAATGTGGGACAATGCTTTAAGAAAGGAGGCAGGCAGATATAGATAAGACAGAAGGACTTCACCAAATCTCCCCATTTATGACCGAGAGGGACAAAGTAAAGGAAACACAAGCAAAAGAAGGAAAAAAAAACAAACTAAACTGACCTTCTGGGGAGAGAATGCAGTTCATCCAGCAAGGTTATGGCTGCTTGTACCATAGCAGAAACTGTAGCTACATAACCAGGCTCTGTGAACCACAACAAAAACACAAACATGGAGATTAAAGGTTGCTGAAATGTCTCTAAATGTTCCAAAATATTGTTTACAGCACAAAATACATTGACAGTTCAAGGTACTATTTAATATGTGAGTGCTTAAAGGACGAATCTGGTGATATTCTATACTTTTCTTACTGTCAACAAATCCCATGAAAAGATCAAAACCAACAATGACGTATTGTGTGTGTTTCCAAAGCCTGATAAATCTCATTCCTCTGTGACATAGAGCTCCATTGTTGTCCAAAAGCACATCAATGAATCACACTGTTACACTGGGTGACATGTTTCTTCATTACCATGAACACACACACTGTAGTTTATTGTGAGTCAATCCCACATACACCGTCCTGCTGCTGTAAATATTCTCTACAGCACTAAATGTGGATTAATCCACCACTGAAAGTAGTCCCCAACAAATGCACTGTTTCCTCCTGTTTGAGTAATGTTTGCTAAAAACTACAGTGTCCCGCTGTTTTAGAAAATAACGCCAGCCTTATCCTTTAACAAACTGCAATTATTAAGGTGAAATTTGATAATCAGACTGAATTGCCATTTCATTTCATTTCACTTGACTATTTGAATTACTGAAAAAAAATCTGGGATGTGGGCAGTAATTCAGAGGTCTGGTACCAAAACTACTTACTAGCAGCAGTCAATCATTGGTTTACATCACTATTTTTATGGTGCTAAAGTAGAACGGACCTTTTTCACAGCACTACTTGTCCTAGTGGGAAAAGCACAGGTGTTACTAACAACTTTAATGATAGCTCTGTTGTCTTCACGTGTCCCAGTGAGCCATGACAGTGGTACAGCGAGCTGGCATGCACAAAACCAAGAACCTGAAAATAAAGCAGCTCATTCATTTGATTATTCACACCTGTGCTTTTCCTACTGTGACATGTCAAAATTCTTATATAAATAAATAAATACAAACACACATACAGTATATATATATATATATGACAGGGAAATTGTATGATACCTGTATATTAAGCAGAAATACTATACATCAGCCTACTGTAGTTGTGGCAGTTTTACCTGCTCCTATGACCTGAGTGCAGATCTTAGCGTTGGGTCGACCCTCTTTGGGATCTGTACTCTCTGTGTAGCCCTCCCCGAAAAATGTCAGGCTAAAACAGGTGTCTTCTATCTGAGAGGAGAGAATGACTGATGAGAGAGGAAATGAATGAGTGGACAAATCAATGAAAATCAAAGGTCTCTCAGCACAACAAACTGTACAATAAAAACAAAGCTCCTGCTTTAGGTCACCAGGGCTGTAATGGTTGTTATAAGTGCTGACAGTGAGCAAAATATAAACCCATGATGTGTAATATCCACCATCACCAGGGTACAAAACATACTGTATAAGTAATAAAGTAGGAAACAGAAAGCTATCATAGAAGGTTGTTTCTTAAATTACGTTTTTTTGTACACTCATACATTACTAAATACATTTCATTTGCCACTACTATAACATCAAAGTCCCTGAAAACTTGGTTTTTCTCTATAACATGAAATCTGGAATTGCCCAATTCATTCGTAAATTATGGCTAAAAACCAATTTTGAGGTCACAATGACCTTTGAGTCAAAAGTGTCACCAATTCAGTGTCCGACCAACTGTGGAATATGGTTCCTGAGGTATGGTGTTGAATAATGGCCAATACAAGTCTAAACATCTGTGTGAAATTTTGTCATAATTACCACATCAATTCTTGAGGGCCAAAAACATTATTGTCAAGGTCACTTTGAGGTCACAGTGACCTTGACCTTTGATCACCAAATTCTAATCAGTTCATCCATGAGTCCAAGTGGACATCCGTGCCAAATTTGAAAAGATTCCCTCACGCTGTTCCTGACATGTCGCGTTCACAAGAATGGGATGGACGGATGGACGGACAACCTGAAAACACAATGCATAAAAATGATACAAATATATGAAACTCAGAGTTTTTATGTTACCTGCTTCATGGTTGGACCAGACTTGGTGAACAAGCCAAAGGAGAAGAGTGATGGAAACTTTGGGAAAGACAAAAAACAAATATCAATCACTACATACATGTAATTGTCACGAAATTGTGCTTACAGCAGAATTATATATTAAGTTTGCATACAAATTACATTCAATATGCTGACTCCATTTACGCTCTATAACTCCTGCTTTTTCTTGAATTGCAATAAATGAAGCATTAAAACTGTATAATCCATGAAACATTTCTCTACTTGCAAGCATTAAGTAGTATCACAGCCACATTCTGCTGCTGCATTTAACGTGAGTAGCTTTGGGTAAGCAGCCTCAGCTAAATAACCACACTAACTGTGACATCCATCCACATTTAAATGATTGGAATAACCATCAGAATCAGTGTCACGGTTCAGCCCCTGGGTGCTTTTATTTTGAAGTTCTGTCTCGTGTTCCCGCCTCTCGTCTCAGCCCTCAGTGTTTTCACCTGTGTTTGCGCCGCACCTGTGTCTCATCCCCTCGTCAGTGCCTTCCCTATTTATACCTGTCCTTTTCAGTTGGTCCTCGTTGGTTCATTGTTTTATGTTGCATGTTGTCGCTGTCCAGTGTTCTCTGTCCAGTGCTCCGTGTCTCTGCCCGTGTCTCTGCCTGCCTGATTCTCCGCCTGCCCACCAGCTCCCTCCCACCAGCCTGCTGCCTGCCCGCTCCTCTGTCTACCTGCCTGCCTTGCCCTGCCCTGCCCACCTACCTGCCCGCCTGTCTACCTGCCTGCCCTGCCTGCCTTTTCCCCAATAAAATCCCTTTGTTCCTCCTCCACCCGCTGTCTGCGCCTGGGTCCTTCCCTTCACCTGCTCCCACACCACACACCGCAACAGTCAGACTCAAATGATCTGCATTGGGCAGCAAATACCAAGGTAAACGTTCCAAAAAGAGGTTGCTGGATGAACAATGTAGCTACCGTGGTGAGGAGTTTCCTGCCCAGGCTGAATTTGACCATGAACCAGAAGAGTAGGCCACCACAGAAGAGCTTAACTACCGAGAAGAGGCCACCGATCCCGACGTAGGCACTGTAACTAACCTGTGGATGGAGGGAAGACAGGGGCATGAATGTAAACAATGAAAAGGGAAATTAAAGGTGACAGAGAGTGGAAAAGATAAGGGGATGCAGATAACAGGTGCAGCTGAGGGGGATATGAGAGATGAAGGGGAAAGTGGTAAGTTGAAAGAGGAGGGGGAGGAGGGGAGGGACACGGGAGAAGGATTAAGAGACTAAATTGAAGTGAAGGAGAGGAGAAGGGGTGAGGAGGATGTAAATGCAGAGGTAGAGGATGGAAGAGAAGGAGGGTGAGGAGAGACAGAGGGAGGAAGGAGGAGGGGGACATGGCTGTAGGGAGGGAGGGCGAGATGAGATGTCAAAGGGAGTAATGAGCAGCGGGAAAGGAGGTGATGAATCACTACAGATGACTCATCATATTTCCACGTAGCTGGTAGATGGCGGTCTAAACAAAATAATGAGATAGTTTCATTAAGGCCGGCGTCTCTGGCTGTGATCAAAACAGTGACAGCTGCTGGAATGGCTGATCTAGCTACAGGTACAGCGGGGGGAAAGGTTTTGCTTTTCACAGCCAGGATGCAGAGGTGCAGTCAAAATAAGAAGGAGTGTGTGTCCTTAATACTAAACATTAAACCTCTTGGTGTCATTTAATACAGCGTACCAAACTGTGTTCCTGAGGGACACGGAGAGTACTGAGATATTAGTGGTTCTTAATCCTTCTGGTCCTCAGGCACTGCTCAGGCAGAGCAAAACGTCTCGATGCATGCCCGAGGTTATTTACTGCCTCGAACACGGTACGCCACATTATTGATTGCATGGAAATTTACATTTATTCATTTGCTTTTATCCAAAGCAACATACAAATGAGGTAGAATCCAAGCCACAGTGAATCAAAGAGTCAAGTGGAGCTTGATCATACCTCAGGGTTGGAAAGCACAATGAGCTGTTACATGAGAAAAGGGCGACTGTAACGGGGCTTTCACACGGCCACGCGGTAACTCGCTGCCTTCAGTCATTTCAATGAGGGGAAGCGGTTTCGATCACGGCGGAAGGGGTGTGAAGTGGTTCCCGCCCACGTGAACGCGCACAGATTTTGCTCTGCCGCCCAAAGTTCACTGTGCTGAACTGGCTTTGGCCAATCATGCAGAAGGGGGCGGGCATCGCGGGTCAGAAAGAAGAGCGATGGAGGAGCTGATGACGCTGGTGTCTGAATAGCCGGAGTTTTACAACGCGGCGCCGCAAGGAGAACCAGAACACATACATTCAATGCATTTTGATATGATTAGTTCAATCTAGCAGGGCCTGGCATTTTATTATTTTTAATAAAAAACAATACATTCCACGTGCAAATCAAATTGTGGAACCAATGATTGAAGCCTATTTTCTTGGGGAATTATTTACACATCGCCAAGCTAGCTACAGTAGTGCACAGCTACTATTATGGCAAATGCGTGGTTTTCGATTTGATTTGCAAGCCAGTGTACATGGACTTTTGGGTGGGTTGTACCAACACTAAGACGTCCACTTTATAAAACGTTAACCCATACAGCTATTGTAGCTAATGTTATGTGGCGAGCCCAGCGCTGTTATCCGTGGTCAAAACAATCACACTAAAAATAACTTTATGAGGCTTTATGGGCAGTCGACTCATCTAATGGTAAGTTACTAAGTTAACGTTAGCTAACATTACTGGCGGCTATTTCATTAGAATGAAATGACATAACGTGAACAAACGTGACTGAATAAAACATTTCTTCGTCCGTGAACATGATGTCTGCCTGAGTCACAGTTCTCTTTATACACCCATGGTCACATCAGATAGATTCATCGGCAATGGTGGTTGTTTAACAATGAAGACAACAACTCCCATGATCCCATGCTATTTCACGATGTCATCAAACTACGTCTTTTCTGATTGTTTTGAATGAGAGACCCCCAGCAGCAGAAATGACATATTGTGAGTTTAAAAGAAAACTCCACAAAGTAGCTTTAACTACCACTACTGCAATAAATAATGGGAAACACTGTGTCAGGTGTTGATGTAATCTTACTGGTGACTGCTGTTCCTCCTCGTAAAGGAAACACTGGGTTCTCTTGACTACTGAGGGGTCAGAGCCCATAAATGGGATGGCATACTGCTCGATCTCCTTGCTGAAAAACATAAAACCCCTGGACACACACACACACACACACACACACACACCAAATTACACAAAAAGAAAGCAAAGTAGTCTACACTCACTAAATCTATCTCTGCTTGCAGCATCAGCACAGTAGTATTCAAGCTCATTTCATCCATTGATAGTCTTCTAAATCTGTCTCTCCGTCCCTGCCAGGCCCCACATTCCAATAAAATCTCATTACACTGAATGTAAGTCAGTCTGCCAGACAGCAATAGTCTACAAATCGCAGCTATCTTGCAGAAACTTTGTACCTTCAAGTGTGCTGGATTTTTATACAGTAACTTAAAGTTGACCTTGTGTCTGTGTTTCAAGGCCTTGTGATTAAACCTAAATTGTCAAAATGAAGGCTTTCGTTCTAAAACATCATCATCATCATGTTCATTACATTACATTAAATTACATTTATTTGGTGATGATTGCATTAGCTCAAATGGCACTATATTCTCAATGAAGGTATTAATATTTAAATAATATTCCATCTTTCACTTTGGAGTCAAGCTATTGAAATGTAGGTCAAGTGTAAAAAAGATCAGTTTCAGTGGGAAAATCCCTCTTTGCTGTACTGAAGAAATACACCTTACTCCTTTCTTGACAAATTGCTGCCAAGCCCCACATTCCAATAAAAATGTTATTACTCAAAGTAAAGTGTTTTTAGCCAGACAGTAATTGCGCAGTTATAGCCTTTACCTCTTTTTGACTTTGGCTCCCACCACAGGCAGCGGCTTGTGGCCAGACTTCTTCCTCAGCTGGCGGAGGGATCCGCTGTCTGCGAAGCCGTACACAGCGGACTGCCAAGTGGTATCGTGGCCAGATGACCCCTGACAGGGTTGAGATAACTTTCAATTCTGTCACGCTGCAGAAAAGTGCTAACCAAAAGGTCCCCTCAATAAACACCAAATTCTGAAACTGCACTGTAGTTGCACAAAAGCAGCCAGTAGCTTGTTTTGGTTATATATCAGGATATTTAGTTTCAAGGGAAATTAAAAATGGTCATATAATAACAGCACTCAATTTCCCTAAAGCTTCTGTTAAATGACCTCCCTGCGTCACAGGGATTTTTATGTGTGTTTGCTGGGAGTCATTTTTAGGAATTCAGTTCTCTTTCACTGTATACTGAGCAGAAGTAAAGTAAAATGCAATGTTCTATTTCAAAAATGTATTCAACTGTGTGCCCTCACTGATATTTTTTAATATATACCATCTGTGATTAGTCACATCCTGAACTGTGCTTTCAAAAGTGACATGTCAATTATATAAAGTTACACCGAAACAGCCAAGGGTTTTGAGGAAACGTATCAGACTACATTCTCCCCATCATGCAGTGCAGAAGCTGCAGTTGTTCAGGCTACCTCTGGCCCACTGCTTATTTTCAGGAAGCTCTCCACAGCTGTCAGTGTTCCTGAAATCAGACCAAAGACCAAGTTCCAGTTCAAATTCATCAGTACTGAAAACACAATCAAATGCATGACCTCAACTAAACTTAGCCTTTGTATAAATGGAGGCAAAACAGTTTGTGGCTTTCCATTTGTTGATGGATCAATGACAATTTACCATTAATTTATCACTGTATCAATTAATTATTAATCTATTTATGAAGAAAACTAGATTCATCCATATTTTGGAAATTGTGAGGAAGTATAAAAATAAACAAAAGTCCTTCCAAACACGATGACAATCCAATATATAGGCGACTTTTTCCCTTCTTCATTCAGTAAACCAATTACAGGCTTTTGATTCACAATGGCTGACTCAACCGGTCTTGTTTCCTACCTTTGAACTGCCTCTGTGTGTAGAGTATACCCAGGTCTGCCGGTATGGAGTCGAAGCCACAGCTGCCAATCACATACACTCCTCTGTCCAAGGCCTTAGTATGGTACACTAGCTGCATACGCTCCAGGAACTAGACGATGGACACCCACGCATACACATATACACAAAAACAAAACGCATTTGATCATATAAACACACAACCAGCATGCACAGTAACGGATGCAAACAAGACTCGATCTTAAGGACAGTAATAACCAAGCTATAAAACAAATACAAAGATACAATCGCAGTGAATCAAGAACTAAAAAACATGGACATTTATTCTCGTACCTGAGGCTCCCCACAGATGTCTATGTAGTGAGCTCCATTTTCTATGCAAGCTTTGACCACCGGTTCGCCATAAAATCTGTACTGAGAGGACAAACAGAGCATAGAGACAATTGTTGGTGTGGGTTTGAATCCAATTTAACAACCTGTGTCAAATGTCATCTCAAGGTTTCCTTTGCTTCACACAGACACACAGTCTGGATTACATACTTACAGGTCCCACACAGTTGAGAATCACCAGGCCTTGTTGGCACATGATGGCCAGCGATTCCTCGATAGACACATCAGCAACAATGATTTCAATGTCTGTCCTGAGCTCAGGCATAGCTGACAAAAGAGAGGAAAAGAGACCATCTGTCACCAATTGTACAGTGGATAACTCCTACACATAGCCCTAACCTGATTTGTGGTATGTGCTCTCAGACTAAAACTGCACCACCCCCATTATACAATGTAGTTAGTTTAAAAGCATTTTTGATGAAAAGCAAGTTTATTTCATGGTTATTACAAACAAAACAAAAATATCAGATATTAATCAAATATGAATATAATACTTTCTTAATACTTTGTTGCATATCAGCTATGTGCCAGTGCTCTGGTATTAAGTTGTTAAGGGCATAACGTGTCCTCAAATACTGTGAACTACTGTAGCTATAGCATAAATAAGAAATGTCCCTTTTCATTGTCAGACTTGGGGAGCTAACACTGCTCAATAATCTGCCCATTTCTAAAGCTAGCGAGCTGTTTTGGAGCAAAACATGAACTTATATTTAGGGGTCAAGTTCAAAATTGTTCGCTTCTAGCTACATATCCACCAACAGGCCACAACAACAACTCAGACTGCTGCTTCTGTCAGTCAAGCGAGTAAAGCGTCCTGCGGCAGTGACATTTGATCGTTAGCAGCCTGACAGCGGACACTCCTGTCTCAGTTAGCTACAGAACAGCCTGTCAAGCACGTACACAGCCTCCCCGCGGCTGGTTTCAACACTTCTTCCAGACGCTGTCTGCTTCTCCCGGCCACGGCCAATTTCAGGGAGCTTCCGCCGGGACTCTCTGCGGCGCGTCGGGCGACCTCCTCCACTACAAACTGCCCGGTGAACCCTGTGGCACCGAAATGATAATATGGTACGGTCTACTAGAGGTTACAGCCGCCATTGTTTGCGTTTTAGTTCCATTCCCTACCCATAGTAACGCTAGTTCCTGTTCTGTCCGCAGATTGGCTGAGCAACGAACATAACTGTCCTGAAATAATAAATGGACACCTGTGGTGACCGCAGTGCTGCTGTATTAATCCGCCAATTTATCAGCCCGCTGCAGTGGTGAATGTAACTAAGTACATTTACTCAAGTACTGTACTTAGTACAAATTCAAGGTACTTGAGTATTTCCATTTTATGCCACTTTATTATTCTACTGTACTACATTTCCCTGGAAAATAAATAAATAAATACTTTTTACTCACTACATTTGTCTGACAGCTTTGGTTACTAGTTACTCTTCAACTTACCTTTCCTGTCCAGGGAAGACCATGATTTTGTAATATAGAATTTGAATTTTTCTGATAAACTGAAGGATTAAGTGTTCCTGAAAACACAGCTGTTTTTCTGAGCTCATGAAAAGTTGACTTTTTGGAGATACGTGGTTCTCACAGGACAGCAACTACAAACATAAACTGATCCTATCGAATATGATGCATTACTGTAGATTAAACTGCAGTATATATAAGTATATAAAGTAGTTAAAATGAGTTCAACCAAATCTAATATCCTGGGCACTGTGTACTCATTCCACTATAATAAACATGTTAAAGGAACAGTAACCTATGAATTAGGCAATAAATTGTCCTCAATTGAAGTACTGTGAAAGTGAGATATGATGGATAAGACACACAGGTGGGTCAGACTTTGCTAAATTGTTCACACGATACTTTAAGGAGCTCTCTGCCCCACACTGTATTCACCATGCAGTATGACTGCAGCAGTATGAGGGTGAATTTTGTAGAGAAAGTGGTGGGTGATTCCGTGGTGTACACTGACATCTTGTGGCAACGTTCAGGTATTACACTAGGGGCATTTGTGGCCAGTGTGAAAACCCCCAGGAGCATGCATGTTACAGTCAAACTAAAAAAACTGATGATTCTTTAACGGGACATATTTCATTTAAAGGTAAGAAACTCTTCACCCACAAAGCAACATGTCAAATTGGGGCATGCCTTGAAAAAGAAAACACAATGGCAAATGTTCCTTAATCAATATATGTTTGTATTCCCTTGTGAACACAACTCAACATAAATATTGAAACATATAAAGTTGGATTGCATGATGCAATATCCACAGTGGCAACTCAGAAATAACATTCATCACTTTGCAAACATTTGGGAGTTCAGAAGGAGAGATACAAATCAGTTGAAATCAGTAAAAACATCAATAGGAGGCAATGAACAAAAGGAACATGCTGATCAAATTTCATTTTCTCGGTTTCAATAAAATGGAGTGTTAGCAGTAGTGCCGCTTGTGCCAGCCAGGAAACACAACTGTTGGTCCATAAAGCTCTGCTTTTGAACAAAATGATACAAAGACAGCATAACCCATGTACACTGGATATTAAACTCCCAATGCAGATAAAAGAAGGCTCAGGATTGTGCATATAACCCAAAGGAACATTTAGAGCTAGGTGTAAATAAACGCGTGAACATTCAAGGAAGATATAAAATGAGTGTTGTTCAAAGTAATGTACTTCATCTTCATTGCCTGTTTTTGAACGTGATCTGGCGTCACGCACAATCCATATGTATCTTCTCTCTGCATTGGGTTTATACTGTCATGATGTAGCTGTTTGCACACTGCAGGAGGAGACTAGGTATGGTCATGAATCCAGATGGAATTTTAGGGTTCCACACTTAAGAGTGAACACAAAAATATTGAGCTCCAAAAGTATAAACACAGGGTAAGTGCCTGAGTTTGCGGGGCGGCTGTTAAATTATTGTATTGCATACTGATAACCATGATAACTACACTGAAATGTATTGTGTTATAAGGTGGTGAACTTGATATTTTCATACCAAGAGTCACACTCTTCCTGAATCTACTCATACAGCATCATTCATGCATGCTGTTTTATGATGCTATGCTTTGTTTTGAATAGGGCACTTTGTACATTTACCAGTATCACATACAGTACAATGCTTCTCTTTGAACTGCTCATATTAAGATCATAAGAGGAATGTTAAGCGTAACCACTTGTATCGAGGTAAACACAAGTATCATAAAGGCTCATCTGTATCTGGAATCGGGTTTTTCAAAATAAGATAAGGCGTACAGCCCTACAGTATATTTATTTAACAGAGATGGGCCAACAGAGCAAAAAATAATGGTAACATGAATATAAAAGGGGGGGGATCTAAATATGCACCATTAATCATCCAAAAAAACAACATACGTACAATCCTAATGATTCTAATGACAGCTTCTCTCTGTAGAAGTCCAAATAAAACCGCCAGAACAAGAAAGCTTCTGGAGCAAAAGGCAAATGTATACACAGCTACATCTTCTACAAATGAGAGGGAAACACTAGTACACAGATAAACTACTTTTTCTGTTAAAATATAAATATTGTTGAGAGTTGTGCGCCCTCTTGTGTGGTCTCTGTAAAGTTCAGCTTATGATGAAATGTCCACACAAACAGTAGTAAACGAGAGTTTTTAAACTCTGATCCCACAACATGCACGCTTGTGAATTGTGACAGTTTTTGCTGTTTGGAGTTGCTCTGAGCACCAATTAGTTATACATAAATCTTAGGCTGATAGCTCAAATTCACAAGTCTTAGTGAGCCAAAGGACACCAGTCTCTGTAGAAGAAATCAAAGCTTTAAACGCTCCGGGTGGCAGCATCAGATTACTGCCTGTAGGTCCTGTGCCTGTCACGTTGACTACAAACTGCAGATTTGAGTCGTGCTCAGGAAGTCTCTCATCCTCACTCTCTATTTTACACTGTCCATTACAGTACAAATGTCTGAAACCGCTCCTGTCTGGAATGCAGATGAAAGGGTCTAAGTCCGGGGGAACAGCCAGTGTCCGAGCCCTTCAAAGAACCTCCGTACGTTCATGATGTAGAAGTCGACGTTGTGAGTGAAGTCGGTGCAAATGTTGGAGTAAGTGTCCACCAGGGTGCAGTAGAGGGCGGTCCCGCCTATGCTGATCACCACGGTAACCAGACACAGCAGCAGCAGGATCAGGCAGGAATCTCCACCTACCTCATCTACAAGGAAGAAATGGACAAATGTAATATGCTTCTTTATGGTGTCATAATGTTTTGACAGTTTGTCTGCAGCCACTGTAAATCAGTCCTGGAACATGCATTCCAAAGGTTTCCTCCACATTTTGATAGAAATGTTTACATCACAGATGAGTTCAACTGTACCTTGCTCAATGCCGTCCTCTGGCTCACTGAAGCGAACTTTGCGTTTGGAGTTCTGTTTAGTAACAATGTTGCTTGGGGGAGGCAATCCATCCAGCGATGCTCTCCTCCTCTTCAGAATGGAGACCAGACCATCTGGGGAGGAACTCTGAAGAAAGACACAAGAGAAATGACCACCAGTGTTTTCCTCTTGTTTCAAGGACCAGGTTTTTGGGGGAACCTGATACGTGGACTGGTACTTAAATCATCCCAATGTCTTTGGTAAATACACTAGGTCTGTTAAGTATTTTAAAAACCTTATGTAAACAAAACAGTGCCATACTTTGGTCAGTGGTCATCCTGGGTGACCAACAGACAATACTCCCAAAAAAGTCATTGTAATCTACTACCAACTGAGGTTGGTCAAAAAAAGTGTATGACAAGATCATCTTTTTCTTATCTGTAGTTGCAAAATACATCAAAAACATATAGCCTACTGTAAGAATAGGAATGCAAACGCTGTAACTGCGACATTTGATTCAGACTAAAAACCTTTGTCACATGTCACAACTAAGTGAACATCTTGTTTTAAATAAGGCTAGTAAAACCACAGAACATAATCAGTGGTAGGGAATGAACAGGCTCCATCAGCAGACTAATGTGAAACCTCCTGTACGTTTGGTTTTAGTCAACAGACGACCAGCAGAAGCTCGGCTGAGGCACAGGTGCAACAACACAGAAACACAAATGATTCTCTGTGTTGAAGCGACACAGCAAGCCTGACTAATGTGTTTCAGTTGGAAATCATGATTGGGCAAGCTCAGCTATGCGGAAAGACCAGTGTTACAGAGATTATGCATTGCATTAAGAATTTCTGACTGCAGAAAACTGTGCAGTCAACAGAGGTCAGTAATAAGAGTAATTCCTAGCAGAGCTTGAAACACCTCCCACCCTATTGAAAACCTTTTGACCTGATCATAATCTCTAAACAGAAACCGTAACACACAGCACGGTCATATGCTGACTACTGAAGTGGAGTCATTTCTCAAGCTGTCAGCCTCATCTGCTGCCATAATTTATAGGTCAGTTATTTACTGAGGTCAGTGGGTCAATAGCACGTCGAATATTGCAGTGGTCATCACATTCAGTCAAATCTGTAGAGAGGCGCCTTAGTATATCATATCGTAAAATTACATTACATTCTGGTGGTGAAGTCAAGCCCCAGGTCATTCAAATCTGAAGTTTCCTCTGTCACCACTGTGGATTGTGACGTTAAAGAGAAATACTGCATGGTTTGAGAAAAAACAACTTTCTCCTAGAGTCTCCTCCATAGAGAACACAGAGCCACATGAACTGGCTCAAACTACATCAGCAACATTCAGGGAATGTTTCTTTATTAGAAAAATGAGGATACTCAGTAATTGTAATTGTACTTGTAGTTTTGATTCAGTGCTGTTCTTTTTTGGAATTTTGGAAACCTCTTTAAAGTGTAAGAACTTCACAGTTTTATTCAAATAGGGTGGAAGAAACAATCATGTTAAAACAAGACTAAGCATCTACAGCCATGATAGTGGTTCTGTAAGGCTGTACTTACACACCACGGCTTTGATCACATCTTAGTTTAGGGTGTTAGCATGCTAACATTTGCTGATTTGCACTTAACACAAACTGTGAAGCTGTGATTTTAGCTGCTAACATGCTTACAACGGCAATGCTACCATGTTGATGTAGGTATAATGTTTACCATGTTCACATGTGTATAATAGCATGTTAGCATGCTAACATTTGGTAATCAGCAACTAACACAAAGTATAGCTGAGGATGATGGGAATGTCTTTAGCTTTTCAAGTATTAGGTCATAAACCAAAGTACTGGACAAATAAATATTTTTACCTGATGGTGGCGTAAGAGGAAAAGTCAGGGGATCATCAAAGTAAATGCAGTTCATCCTGAGGGGGACATGAATGTCTGAACAAAATTTCATGGCAATCCATCCAATTGTAGTCGAGACATTACACTCAAAAATATAAATGTCGACTTCATGGTGGCGCTAGCCAAAAACTTAGGGATCACCAAAGTCATTAGGGTTCATCCTCTGGGGATTATGGATATTTGTAACAAATTTCATGGCAATCCATTCAATAATTTTGAGATATATCAGTAAAAAACAAGTGTCAATTTGCCAGTGGCACTAGAGGAAAACCCAGGGGATCACCAAAGTAGGTAAGATGCATCCTCTGGGGACTATGAATGTCTGAACAAAATGGCATCTCAATCCGTCCAGCAATTGTTGAGATATTACAGTCTGGACCAAAGTGGTGGACCAACCGACAGAACAAAATTGCCATCCTTAGAACCGTGCCGCTAGCATGGCAAGCCATCTTATATCATGCCACATTTACAGGGAGCTGGCAAATACACAAGAAAATGTGTTAAAGTGATCATTTTGACACAAGGTGGTATGAGATGGTGGTGGTGTGGATATATGAACATTAGCACAGGCTTTGATTGCTGTAACTGATGATCTCCCAGCCAGCTGGTGTCGTGCCAGACAGTAATGAACAGAAGCAAACAGAACTGAACTAACAGAAACATTCAAAGCCACAAAGCATCATAAAAATGACTCATCCACAACAGAAGAACACATCTTTCAAATATTTATAATGCTTTTTTGTGCTCTAAGACTTCATGTCATGGTCAGTATGGCCTTTTCACAACACACACTGTCAACAAATTGATCTATTATACAGCCCATAAAGGAATGCTGCAGCCTGCTACTCAGTTTTGTTCAGCAGGTCACTGTTTTGGCTGGCTGAGGACTGAATGAGCAGTGAGCTACCAGACTAAATGGCTTGTTTTTGACAGACAGAGAGATACTGTGGCTTCACATGTTTCTGTCAGCTTGACCCTATTTGCTAGTCGTTCATTTTTGTCAGGAAAGCCACCAGCTGGCTGGTAGATCTCAAGATACAGGACTAATAATATACAGAACTAATTGTTATGGCCGACGATACTGGATATGTGGATATTTAAGAGTTGGTATGTCGGCCAATATTATATTTATTTTTTCTACATTTTTTTAACAAAAGGACACCTTGTTTTTCAAGAATTGTGGCCAAGTACTGAGTGGAACATTTTACAGTTGAAAAATAAAAACTCGTGAATGCAAAAGGAGGACAAACTTTATAATGGCGTCACTGTTTCTAAATTGCTGCAAACATATGTTTGGCATTCTGTGCTGCAATTTCTTGTCAGCCAAAATATAAACTGATAATAATGATATATTTGCATTAAGCCTATATCGGCCTAGCGAATTTAGCGAATGGCCAAGCTCTACTAATTGGCTCAGTTGTTGTCCATGTATCAATACCACGACAAGACAACAACTCATACCAAATTTTGTCAAAAAATAAAAGTTATCCCTTTAAATTCAAGAGAGGTTTGTCATAAAATTACAGTGTTTCTTTATTTTTCTTGCTATTCTTGCCATCTGGCATTCATTTATTCCAGCACTGGGCATTGCTGTTACTTATTTTCTGAATTAGTTGTAGAAAGTAAAAAGGGGAAATGTAAACTTGCTTTGTAAAAAAACAATCTCCAAAACCCTCATGAAACGTGACTCAGTTATTTAGAAAAAAGGAGTCCCACCCAGTCAAGCCTCCACTGGATTACATAACAGCCATGACCCTGACTCCATCAATGCGAGGCCTTCAGCCTGTACTGCTTATTTGGCATAGCTCTGATTTCATCTCCACCTCTAGGAAGAACCAGGCCCCTTCAGCTCAGTGTTTGAACCAAGACATGATGTCTTGGCTCAGGCCCCAGCTCAGTAATCTAGCACATTTGGCAGGGTAGACATCCCAAGTGTCAGGCCACACCAGTGAACATGGGTGGAGATTTTTGAACATAGAGGAGTTGGAGATGATCTCACCAAGGGCCGTGGATCAGAATGTAGAACTAAAACAAACACAGTCTTACTTTCTGCAGGCGGAAAGTATAATAGACAGTAAAAACAGAAGAGACCCGGGAGAGAAAGGAATCAAGGATAAATGCATACAGTGCAGGAAAAGATAGTTATACCCCTCCTGTATTCATCACAACAGCTCTCTTTAATACATTCATCTCATACCCAAAGCATCTTCTGTGACAATCTGTTTTATTTACCAAAATGTATTACATCACCTCCTCTAGTAATAATTATCAGGTGTAAAAGCAGACAAACAGCAACAGACCAGCAGACACAAAGTGTATTCCTACCCCCTCTGTGTGGGACAGCTTGGCCAGGTCCTTGTCTGAAGCCTGGGGGACTCCTGTTGGCCACTCCACCTTCACCTCCTCCTCCTCTGGCGTCTCTTCACACGGCTCCTCCTCCTCTTCTACTTCCTGTCCTTCCTCATACATCTCTTCTTCTTCTTCTTCTTCTTCTTCTTCTTCTTCCTCTTCCTCCTCCTCACCTCCCTCCTGATGGCCTGTCTGTGGTAAGAGTAGCTCTGATTCTGACTTCATGCTTTGCTCTTGTTCTTCATCCTGGTGTGTTGTTTCAGGCGGGCTGACTGGAATGTGGAAGAGACAAGGACATTGGTTACTGATTATGGATTCTTACTAAAGCCTTACTGTAGATAAACTTTACAGTGTATTGATATAGAGGCCCAGTGTAGCTTAATGTGTCCATGAGTGGATTAGAAGGTCATGGCACTAACTCTTCCAGGGATAAAGGCAGCAATTTGGAAAAACGTGCCAGAATGTATTTAATTATATGTTGGTCTCCACTTTTCCATTGTCTAAATAAAGAACTGAAGTGATAAAAAGAAGTGCATTTCCCATTCTCCTTTGGTTTTACAGTCCTGATCACAAACACAAGTTGGAATAGTTTATAAGTGATGACAAGCTTAGAAGTGTTTGTGTTACCCAGTCTGTGTGTGTGTGTGTGTGTGTGTGTGTGTGTGTGTGTGTGTGTGTGTCTATAAGGAGGATGAAGGCTGGAATTGGATAAAAATGAATAGATGTTTTGAACTTTATAGGGCTGAAGAGATGCAACGCATGCTAGGTATTGGTATTGTAATTACATGGATTTTTAGCCATGCTAGCAGTGTGGAGATAGCAATGTTGGTCAGTCAATCCACCACTTTGTTCCAGACTGAAATATCTCAACAACTATTAGATGGATTGCCATGGAATTCTGTATTGACATTCATGGTCCAGAGAGGATGAATCCTACTGACTTTGGTGATCCCCTGACTTTTCATCTAGCACTACCAAAAGGTTGACATTTTTGTATTTTAGTAAATGTTGCCACATCTGTAAGATGGGTTGCCATGAGATTTGGTACAGTTGTGCATGTCCATGGTGATCCTCTGACTTTTCACATAGCGCCATCATCAAATCAAAATTCTTATTTGTCCAGTACTTTGGTTTATGACCAAATACCTACAAACCTAAAGACATTCCCATCAGGAACAGTTGTACTTTGGCACTAATTAGCAAATGTTAGCATGCTAACACCCAAAAGTAAGATGGTGAACATAGTACATATTGTACCTGTTTAGCATCAGTATGTTAGCATGTAGTTAGCATTTAGCTCAAGGCACCGCTGTACATTCTCACAAGTGTATATAGGCAGTAATACATGTTTACCTTTATCATGACAGGGTTGTAGTGTCTTGTTCTTGCTCTGAACGTCATTCAGTGTTGTATTCAGCATGTTCTGTTGAATCAAACATAGCTGACAATTATTTATCATGTAGGAAAAGTCTGAAATTGAGCAAAGATCAATATAGAAAGGGAAGGTCTTACCTGTTCCACACTTATGGATGGTCTGAGTGATGCCAAAAAGAGGAAGACAGAGACAAAAGAAAGCCAAGACAGAGGAAGACCAGACAGACAGCAGGAGAAACAAAGAGAGGTAGAGAAAGGTCAGACAAGGTTAATGGTGTGTTAAAATATTCTTCAGGCCTTTCCAGCAGCAGTTGGCATCTGTTCTCCAAAATCAAATCCACCTGCACCAAATGACTGTGGGCTGCAATAACATACCAAGGGAGTCACCGGATAGGTGGGACACAACAGCGTCTGGCATGCAGACCTGCGGTATTTGTCTGTCTCGTGGAAATCACAATCCTGCGGAATTTGTTTCTGCCCAGTCAGAAATATTGATTTTTTTTTTCCCCCAATGAGTCCCAGGTGTGTCTGTATCCTCAGTGTATCTTCATGCATTATCAATGCGTTGTCTTGGGCCATGACTCCTCAGTGTGTCCACATGAGAGACAAAGATAGAGGTTGATTACAGTGTACAAAATGGGCGCAAAAAGGTTTCTGTCGGACATTGATGAAGTATAATGGGAGGAAATTGCATGAGAGGAATCTAGTTGCGAAGCTGGGCTGTTTACAGTGGACGTTTCTGCTGTCTGTATTTGTACTGAGGTGTGGAAAACATCAAAGACATAACTTTACTAAATGCATGTTTAGGGAGGGAGTATTGTGGCTGATCACAAGATAAAAAGGCTGTTTATGAATGTATCTGCCTGCCTCAGCAATGTAGAACAGGTTCATCAGACGACAGAGTGCCTAGATTTCCTCTGATAAATGTTGTGCTGATGTGTTGTGGTATACCTGGGATGCGTCCTGCAGATCTGGCTCAGGGTCTCGATGTGTTTCTGACTGATGCTGTCTGTCTCGGTGGGCAAACTGCTCTCAGCGTTCTTCTTCTCCCTCCACTGGCTCTCTGTGAACACATGCAATAAATAAATAAATGCACATGCCCACTCTTTGTCAATATTGCACAGAATTGCATTTAGGTTTTTGATCAACGCTAATATTTTATAGAAGGAAGAAACAGATGCATGCAGTACCCCAGTTCTCCTGCAGGGCGGCGAGGTTGGAAAGCAGACGTTCATGGTAGAGCTTCTCAAGCTCTAGGAACTGGATGGCCCACTGGTCTGGTAGCATCACCAGTTAAAGACACCAACTAAGACTTTCAATCTAAACCTCTCTGTTTAACTACAGTGTCAGTTTCTTTGTAGTTTTTATATTGATTGGGTCAGTTTTATGACACTGCAACCAATAAAATCCCTAGCCAAGCATGCATTTAAAGAAACCAACAGGTGTCATTCTGTTGTTTTTATTAGTTTCATTCTATAAAGTTTGTTTGTTCCTGTAAAACACAGGATTTCATCCACCAGCAGCTATATAATGGCAAAACAGGGATTGTTATTCACTTAAAATGAGAAATGAATCATCCGCTGAGATTATCAACAACCTATATGATATAATGTACATGTTAGGTTAAATTATACCGTGCAGCATGGGCCCGTAAGTGTTTTTCTCATGACATCAAAACTAATTAATTCTTACAAACATCTAACTCTAAAGGAAGGAATCTGTATTTTTCTGTCTTTCGATTATCTCGACAACCGCTCATCCGATCTACTCCACACTTGGTGGGTGTATTGCTGAGGACCCAAGGGAGTGTAGTGTTGAATTTGGTGCAATTTGGCCAGATGGTGGCGCTAAAACAACAAACTTTATGTTTTGTTCTGTAACCTTTGAACCATTTTCCACCATTTTAAATGTTTGATATTCCACACGGTTTTGCTATAGCTGGGCTTATATTAGAAAAAATGTCACATCTCTGGAACGCTTTGTTCTACTGCATCATCTAACTATAAAGGAAGGAATCTCTGTCTGTCTGTATGTATTTATGTATTTATGTGTGTATGACTGTCGGAACAGGCACACGCTCCGAAAGAGCACTGCACTAGTATACTTGAATTTAGGAGGCTGGTGACTCGTTATGGTGCACAGACCATGCACCTTTTAATAAATAATAAACCAAAATCAATACAAAACACAAGGGCGGCAAAGTAAATGAAACAGGGCCTCAGGTGACCTAGAGGTTAGAAATCATAATAATAATAATAACAATCAAAAGGTCAATTAGAAGAGTGATACACTTTAGCCTGCTCACTTATTTTATGTCAACAGCATCGGCTAAATACTGCATGTAAAAAAAATGTAAAAAGAAAAATGACGGGAGCAACATGTCCATTTCAAAAAAAGAAAAACAAAGGAAGCAAGTCAGCAAAGGAATATACTATATAGGAATATATTAGTGAATTAAAACACATATTCAGTTCTGGTTTTGGATTTGTTACTGAAGTGAAGTTCTTCATACTTTGCATTTAGCATTTTTTAGGGCATTTATTC
This sequence comes from Maccullochella peelii, assembly GCA_002120245.1. Lineage (NCBI taxonomy): Eukaryota > Metazoa > Chordata > Actinopteri > Centrarchiformes > Percichthyidae > Maccullochella > Maccullochella peelii. The sequence goes on from LKNJ01000812.1 coordinate 26,031, forward strand.
GATCCTCTGTGATCAAGACTAAGCTAGCCTTTTTGCTGCGATAAAAAATGAAACAAGTGTATCATGTTCATGATCATGTAAAATAAAAAAGTACAACTAAAGAAACCAAGAAAGAAAAACAGATGTTTCAAAAATTATTTTAAAGGCAATATCAACTAAAACTATGACCAATTCCTTGCATGAGCCTTCTCACTTTCTCTCTCCCCTCACACATAAACACATAAACACACACTGTCCTCCTCGCAGCAAGGCATGCCGACAGCTGTTGCCAGACCAACAACAGCACAAACAGAGCCAGAGGAAACTACTACTTCAAGCCTTCAGGGCTTTCAGCCAAAGTATCGGGAACACCCAGTGACTGAACGACAAATGAAGAGATAGGAAACAACAATGGGACAAACAAAGGCTGAATAACAGAAGCTTTTTGCCCTCTGTCATATTTAGTTTTTACATTTTCATTGCTTATTCCATATCATTACTTTTGTCCCTATAGGGTCAGTGTCATGTGTTGGCCTTCATCAGACCAGCACAGACCTGAGAACTTCTCTGCTCTGTTTGATGACCCTCACCAGAGGTCAACCTCCTTTTCAACCAAATGAGATATAAGCACTTAGCCTACTCCATAGAGTGGATATCGCACTCTTACTTTTTTTTTTAATCATCACATATATGCCAGTCTGGCTTAGTCACGACTCAGCTGGAAAATACTAGTGATTGGCAAACGTCACAGTGCATAAACACAGAGAGAAATGAGGTCACTGTGCACTGGAAAGGATACAGTCCTCTTTGAGCGAGTAGGCCTCTGCGATCTGAAAAATAAAGATAATTGAATAAACAGGAGGTGCAGTGCGCTGATTCACACAGGAGTTCAGACATACTAGTGCGGTATACAGAATTGGACATCATTTGTGTTACTCTGTGACTTAAAATAACTCATGTGACAGCGTTTTAGTGTGAAACATCGCCATTAACCCATGAAGCATCAAAGCACACGGTGACCTTAACCCACACTGCCGTGCACTGAAAATTATGCCGTCAAACACTAATTAGGCCGGTCAACCAAATGTAGACTTTTAGTTTGAAATTCACCAAATCCCTTCAAAGATGAAACTCACATGACAGCGTCATACCAAGAGGCAGAGCCATGCAGACACCCTGTGAAACATGAAGTCACATGCAACTAATTATGGTCCAGATTAATGTGCCTCTGGGCTTTTTTCCTCATCCACTTTTCACCTTCCTCTCCGCAGCCAGTCGACTACATGATTTAGTAAATCTAGACAATGGAGAATTTCACCTCCTCAGATATTCTTCTGTAACTGCATGATATCTGGTAGTTTTAGGGCTGCAACTAATGATTGTTCTCATCATCAATTCATCTGCAGACTATTTTCTAGATTTTCTAGCCCAAGCCATTAGTGCTATAATATGTTGCAAATTGTGAAAAATGAACATTATAATTTCCCAGAGCAGGAAATTAGCTAGATTTATTCAGATTGCTTGAACATTAAATGTACTATCATCAAGAAAAGCATCAAATCCTCACATTGGAGACCCTGGAACCAGAAAACTGTATTTATTTATTATCAAAATAAATTTTCTGTCGACTGACTAATCAATTAATCAACTAATCAGCGCTGGTTAGTTTCCTTCACTGCTCAGAATTACCTCTGGTGTCCATGTTAGTAGGAACCTGCTTCTTACACACATATTACTTCCCTGGTAATTCAATGGACTTCTTGCATTCTCTCATTTAATGGATGATGTTTGCACTTGTAGCTGTATCCTGCAGTTATCAAAATCATGGTTTACCAAGATCCAAACTTCCCATCAGGGGCAGTGCGAACCAACACGAGAGCCTAAAATTGAGTATTTTGTAAGCCACATAGACAAGTTGTGCTGCTTTGATTCATTCCTTTGTCCTCACTTTCTTGACTTGTTCTTTATGTTTATGTTTAGTATTTAACAAACGAATTCAGGTCGTGAAATATTTGGTACACCATAATAGCAGGTGCTTGCAGATATGACCAAATATGGGCCCCCATGTCTAATGGAGTATGAAAGACACTGACCATGTTTCTTCTAAAAGTGGGCCTACATGCTGAACATAGTTATCTGTAGAGTGTAGCATCACTCACACCAAATTCCTTGTAATTGGGGGGTATATATAAATAAAATGCTAACTCTGATCAATGCTAACCCTGATTGCACTGCACTGCCTCTCCTTTCCTTTGTTCCATGATTACTGGAGTTGGCAGTGAAGCAAAGTAAGCTACAAGCTTCTCAGGTGCTGGAATGGCTGAGACACATTAATCGTATTGTGTAAGTGTTGTTAAGAAGCTGTGGTCTACAAAGTATTGCACCCGCAACATGAAACCACTGCCAGGGTCCTTTTCAACTAAACACCGAGACTGAACCAAACCTATATTTATCACACTTCTAATTAGCATGTCTGTTTGAATGCCGTAATTGTGATCTGAGGCAGGGGAAGCGGCAGGAGACCAACAAAAGGGTTGCCAGTTCAAATATCTGCACCCACTTCAGTAACTGCTGCTGATGTTTCCCTGAGCAATGAACTTACAGGGAACGTTTAAGATTTTCAGACGGCTGACCTTTTTAAATTATAAACCAAGCTATCTCAGTGCATTTACATGCTCTAACAAGCTATTTTGATACGTTTGAGAAATACCAGCTCAGGGATTTGTTATATTTGTCTCAGCTAACTGAGAAAACACAGACATTGGAATCAGGTCACGCAGGAGCACTGCCATACACACACTTTCTGTAGATGTAAGCATACAGAAACGTATGTATATATATGTATATTCACCCACATACAAAGCCCTTTCGTCTGACTAAAAAAAGACACATATTCCCTGTGGATTTTGGAGAAAAAAACGCTTGCGCTCTCTCTCAAACAACAACCTACACACACACACAAACACACCTGGTGCAGGGAATGTGGCAGCAGTGTGTAGTCACTGTTTTCTCTGAGGGACTGCAGGGAGGCCAGCAGCTCTGGGCTGGGGCCGGGCGGTCCATCTCTGGAGACACTTCCTTGAAACACACAACCCAAACAAACGCTAGAAGGAAATATACCTAATATTTCAGATGTTTCAGTAACATTATGGTAACTTCAAACAGTCTTGATTTATAAATTCTGATCACAGTGTCTTTGCTGTGGTGTTACTGCACTGATCCATATCCACATTAGGGACTAGATATCTTGATATCTGCTGCATCAATTCTGATCAAAGTGCAATACTAAACAACTGCAGTATTCCAGAAGGACAATATTGGTTCAGTGTTTTCATTTTATTAAAACCACAGACATCTCACTGCCTTAGCTTTAAGGCAGTTTGACTTTTGGGGAAATACACTTTTTCACTTCCATGCTCAGAGTTAGATGAGAGGATTGATACCACTCTCTAAATATGAAGCTACCACCAAAAGCCAGTTAGCTTAGCTTAGCTTAGTGACTGGAAACAGCAGGCTAGCCTGGTTCTGTCCAAAGGCATCCAAGGACTATTTCTTGGCCAGGAGAAATAATCCTGAATTCTTCCTGAATTCTCCCCTGGTTGCTGGCAACCTCACGGTGACACCAAGACTCCAGGAAGTGACTTCGTATGGCCAAGAAATAGTCCGGCACATAAACCCCAAGAAAACCACCACTTGCCATTTTTACACTTTTGTTTTTGTGCAGATAAAACAAATGAGACAAAAAAAAAAGCACACAGTCATATATTAAATATATACAAATAAGACTGAGAAAAGTATCTTACCAGTGGCACTGTCGATGCACACCCCTTCCTCTGTCTGTGTACTCCCAGTGTCTGGACCCTTCGGCGGAATGGCGTTCTTGTTACCCATCACCTCCGTCACTGCAACGATCTTCTGCTCCAAGTCGACGTTCCCCAAAAGCTTCTCTGAGACCCTCCAGTGGGCCGTGGCTGGGTCTCTTTTTTTGGGCCCTCACTGGAAAAACATCAATTGTTTCTAACTATTATCAGAGCGCTTCCTGTGAGTGAGATAAGCAAATTACTTGGGAAAGTTTGTGTTGCTCTAGGGCGTCTCAAGCACTGGAGAATGAGGTCTCTGGCAGGTTTGCTTTGATCATGATCTTGATCATGTGATTTAATCCTCCATCGACTCTCCTGGGTGGTCAAGAAAAGGGAGATTTGAAATGTCCACCATAGTCTGGGAAGGCTGTGCTGTGGAGGATGAGACTTTCCACAGGCCTCTGTATGGTTTATTGTGCTTTTTCCACTTTTCTCTCGCAGAATTCAGTGTAGCCCCCTTTTCTTGTCCCCAGCAAGCTGTCAAAAAAATAAAAAGAGAACATAATGTATGCCTCATGCATTCAGTATGCTCTGAGAAGGAGAGGACTCATAAACACAGAAAGAAGAGTGAGCAGAATGCAAAGTGAAGCAGCATTGCTGGTGAAATGGCAGTTATGTCACTGACTGAAAGGGTCGTCTTTGTGTCTAAACCATGACTGCCCATTGAGGCATGGCAGAGTGCTCCATTCTGAATAACTCCCGGGTTGAAAATAACGTCATAGCAGTTTGTGGGGTAGAATAGTTAGCGTTTCATTTAATTCATTTTTGGTATCAATGAAATTCTGAATACAACAAACAATTAATGAAAAGAGGACCATTGTATACCGGATGATGCAGTGAATGATTATTTTGGCGAGCTGTGTTAACTCGTGTAAACACAGGGGATCACTAAGTGGATAGCTTTAACACTGACCAGTGAAATCACCTTAATGCATCGTTCAGCAGCTGAGAGGTTATTAGGAAGCAGAGTGAAATGTTTTAGGTTACTTATCATGATTATTGAAGGATGATCCTATTCCTGATCTAGGCAATCTATAGCATCCACCCCAATATCACAGGAAAGTAAGTTTCACCTGGTGCTTCAGATAGCCAGGGCAGACGTCTCTCCGTAAGGGAGGAGAGAGGCGTTTCTCGTGTGGGCCCGTTCTGGAGCTGTCGGGCCTCCTCGGGTATGCTCGTCCCCACGCGGCAACTCGGCTCGAGCCACCGGTCTCTACATCAGGCATCTTCGGGGTGCGTTCAATCCCTCATAGCGATTCGGCTTGAATCGGATTTTCTCTCTCTGTCAGCAGGGAGAGGAATGATGACATCTTCACACACCCCACTTGGCTGGGGGGTGCAGGATGCAGTTTCTTCAGTTCTAACTTTGTGGTGTTAGAACACAGATGTGGAACAGTCTTCTTTCAGACAGTTCTTGCTTCCAAAGTTGGCGGGATGAGGCAGAGGGCCTTCAGCAAGTTCTGTGCGGTTCGGATACCGCTGACGGGCAATCTTCTGGGCCCATTATGTATAGGCCAGTGGTCAGGCTCTAAAGAGCAGAGCCATGCGCAGGTCTCCGGACAAACAGGCCAGCGGCCCGCTCGCCCAGGACGAGGCCGATAAGAGTCAATCAGAGAGCAAGAAGAGCCAAAAGAGAAGGAGAAGAGCCAAAGGGAGAAACACCAGTGATTTTAGGGTGTCTTCTTGTTATGTAGTCTTCTGTAAAGGGGGCGGCAATGTCCGATGTCAACAGCGCAAAACTTTACTCCACCCAAACTACATCTATTCTGTCTTAATTATTTTCTTTGTTCCAATTTCTTTCTGAAGAATTAATTTAGGTAATAAAGTGTATCACATCTAAGGCTTCCATATTTAATAGTGTGGCATTCTCTACTGCAGAACGATACCAAACACCTTATAAAGACAGTCAGAAACAGTGTTAAACCAGGTTTAAAGTCAGTTCCTTTGTTCTTGTGTCAAGAGTTCAGAGTCTAGAATCTTCAGTCCACATCCTGGAATGTGGGAGTATTAGACTAGTTTACTACAGACCTGTCGTAAATTGGGAAATTGTCACTTAGCTTTCTCTTAATGTCCTCCCTGAGTCCTGGTGGGTCATGGTTTATGGCCCAGAGGTCATACTGATAACATGATGTTTTGGGAAACTTCATCCTTGAGTTCATCACTTGTTTCATGGCAGGGACCGTGTCTGTGTCACACTTTAGTGGAGGTGAATACTTTCTCAATGAAAGATCTCGAATTATTCATCATCAGGCTCCTTATCATGCTACAGTTAATTCATATTTTAAAATTAAAATGCAATATAAATAATGTAGCCTAATTTTCCATTTGTGCAATCATTATTAAGTCACAATTAAAATTAAAATACAATTTTCAAAAATCATTTTCAAAGACTTAACCTGCTCTACAGTGGACAATATTCAAATGCAATAAGCAAAACAGCGCTCCCAGTCTATTGCATTTACGTTCACGTACATCTCACCACACTCCTTTGGTGTCAAAATTAAAATGCAATCTGTCAGTCCTGTCATCAAGGCGGGTCTTCAGTTTGGACATCACTTCCTCATTCAGTGACTTGGTTCATTCAAATTTGAAGTGTGCTTGCTTTGGCTTGAAGTACTTGAAGAAATACTAACTGTAATAGTAGAAGGAGTTCAAGTACTTTAAGTAGTACTAAATGTAGAAGTACTTTAATGGATTATTGCATTTTAATTTAAATTTTTACTCAAAAAACATAATACATATGTGGAAAATTATAATGCTATTGTGGAATTACATTTTAATTTTCAAGTTTACATTATCATTTTAATATAGTCCCCTATAGGCTTCCATAAATGTGAATTTATTCATTTAATTCACCAGGTATTTGTGAATGTGATTTATGTTAATTATAGGCTGTAAAGACATAGAAATGCTAGCAGCTCTGTGAGGCTGTACAAGCAGTGGTTGGAGCTAAATGCTAACAACTTGATGTTCAGCACCTTTAGTGTTTACTTATTCACCATTTTAGTTTAGATGTCAGTTCACCAAAGTGGTGAACTGACCAACTGACCGACACACCAACACTGTCATCTCTTGAGACACGCCGCTAGCATGGCTAAAAAAAGGCCATTTTACAGACTAAACTCTTAATTATAAAAAACAACAACTGATTTATTGATAATATAATGATAATAATCTACAATAGTAGATCAGCCCTACAGGGTACATAGCATTACTGCAAAATAACCTACATAAGCAGGTTGAAATCTTCCAGGCTGAAATGTCAAGACAGAATTCATAATCTAAGTTACACTCACGCTCAATTTTTATTTTTTTATCATCATATAAAATGTCTATGTACCACTGGACTTGGTCTTCTCTGCATGTCGTAGAAACCCTCTATTTACATATCTCCGCCAGTTTCAGCACCTAATGATGATCAAGAGTGGTAAATATATGAAGGTAAAAGTCTACATTTACAGGCCTTTAGCTGATCCAGATGAACAATGCCTGACAGCAGGGTAAGGATTTAGTTTCTTGCCTAAGGTCATTTCACAGCAAGTTTACAAGGGTGTAACTGTAGCTGTCGACAAAAGGACAACATTGTCAGGATTAATGACCTTTTAGAGGGCAGTCACTCTAACTTCTAACCAGTCCTGGCACTGTAATTATTATCCAGAGATACCAAACACAGTACTGTCAAGGGTTTGTGGTTTTTATCTTTTGTTTTCATGTATTTTATACTTAAGTTGCTTTTTTTTCCCTTTGCATTATGGCTTCAGAGACGGTTCGCTGCGTCCGTCACCTGCGTCCATCTGTCTTAGCCTCCCCAGTGAGAACCACATCATAAATGTGTGCAGTAGTGGTGCAATTGTACACAAATTTCTCTACAAGCTTGCAAAAATCATGGTTTCCTCTCTCAATTGGTAGAGGCTGGACAGGCGATGGCCGACATGCTGTAGATAAATATATTTGTACTTCATGAAGCCTACATTTTCAGCCTGATTGGTCTGAGGGCATGAAAGTTGTGTGATTGTATGTGTTCACACAGCATGTTAGCAGTCACATGAACGTTGTGAATTCTGCAACATGGAATGTGACACAAAGTACAAATGCTGGGAGCAGTGACTGATTCAGGTTAAGTCTCAAATTAAGAATGATGCCGGGGAGGCTAAAGATGAAAATCTGTGTAAATTTGACTAAAGCACGTTATGACAGTTCTGGGTTTGCTTTTACATTGTGAGGTTTCTCCTGTGACTTGCTACATGCTATGTAAACTTCACTGTTTTATGCCCTTTACCTTTTTTCCTAAATCATTACTTGGTAAACATTTAGATTCACACCAGTGTTTTGCTTTTTTCAGCCCATTCAATACAAATGACATACACTTAACATTACTGCTGACCATTTTCCAAAGAGGTGACTCAGGTTAAATGTCTTTTTCCTGGCTTTCAGGCAGCCAGTGGTCTCCATTCCTTTATGCCAGGCAATTTGCTGAGAAGGGATAGCTCGACATTTTGGGGAAAAATGCTTATTTGCTTAGCCTTAGCATAAAGACTGGAAATAGTGGGAAACAGCTAGCCTGGCTCTGTCGAAGGGTAACTCACCACTGCACCACTCGGCTAAGAAATAGTCCAGGACATAACCACCCATAAAACCACAACTTGTCATTTTTACACTTTGGCTTTTGTACATATTAAACAAACGACATGTTACGTGTTATTTAGTATGCTTGGTGCTGGTAGGCAGATTTTTGCCAGGCTAGCTGTATCCCCCAGTTTCCAGTACATATGCTAAGCTAACCGGCTGCTGGCTCTAGCTTCATATTTACAGTATGCACGTGAGAGTGGTATCAATCTTTGTATAAGCATATTTCCAAAAATCTAGAACTATTCCTTTAAAACTTGCTTGTCCATCATGTTTTCTTATATTCTTTGATAATGCTGGTTTGAAAATTCTTCACTCCATAATCGCATAACTTTAACTGTGTGGAAAATAAAAGCAGACAGTGGTTCACAATGATGAGTTACCTTAAGCAAGTTTCAAGTCTTAAATTTAGCTTCAAGCTGCACTGAAACAAATAACATGAACTAAGGTCTGCTACTACTGTGTCTTCTTTTAAAAGCAGACTAAAAACATATATTTTTGCAAGTTTTAGTTAGGTTTAAAGTGTGTGGTTAATGGGTAAAACCTTTATTTTAGAATCAGTATTATTATTATTCCCTTTTTAATAATAATAATACATACATTCTTATCTTAATCCATTTTTACTGTAATACCTTCTTATCTTATATGTTTTGTCATGTATGATCTTTGCCTATATTTGCTTTTTATTTTGAAGCACATTGAGTCTACGCCTGTCATCTGAAATGTGCTATATAAACCGACTTGACTTGAAATTAATAAGAACACTGGCAGCCTTGGAGGTAGAAAAACTTACATTCACCAAATGGTGAAAATGGTGAGCAGCAATGTATCACAAATGCCTACGTAAAGTAATGAGCTGAAAAATGCAAAACAATAATTTGGTCATTTATATTTGTTAATTGTTCCTGACAAATGTATACTGTCTTCCTTCAACATACTGTATAGCCTACCATTACTGTGTAGCTCGAGCCTGGCAACAACCCAGACTCCTGCTTCTATTCACACCACCCATCATTAAAATGTATTCACACCCAGTCTAGTATGCTGAAATGTAAAAACTGTGAACACTAAATTACAACTATTAAAATAAACTATTGTTTCTACAGTTGACTGTCTAGTGGTTTCAATTAGTTTCCTGTCGCAAAAAAACATGTCGCACAAGTGGGTGGCCGAGTGTGCGTGCGTGTGCACGTGTCTGCGTTAAGCAAAGTGAACACGTGCATCGGGGGCGCGTGCGTGCCGCTGACGCTTTCGTGAGCTGCGAAACCTCGCGCTCAATTAAATGTTTTTTTTCTGTCTACAACATTTTTTAATGAGTCTTGCTTGTTTTTTACATACTCCTCACATGGACATTACCGGCAGAAAAGTGTTCAGTTAAAAAAAAAACACCACAGCATCCTTATGATAGCGTCAGGCTGTCGAGTTTACTGCGGTTTTCTCTCCTGTTATCCCTTATAACGTTCAGTACTTCCTATTTTTGCTGCGACACCCACCTTAAATTCGTTCTTGGGTCATTATAGTTCCTTCTGGTAAGGTAGGAAAATATCCAAACCTACCTATAGCCTACCGTATTGTGTGCAAGTTTTATGTATGTCACATAATGACACGTAATGAACAGCACAGAACATATGATGGGGAGATGTACTCACCGCTGGATGATGTCTCACAGCTTGTAGTCTGAACATCAACGCCCTGAAACAGCGTCGCTGCGTCTGTCCCTCTGCGTGTCTGCCCACAGCAGGATCCACGTTAACCTCACTCTGTCATCTGCCCGTCTCTGAGACGCTCTCATGCTGCTTGTTTACGGTCCAATCCGGGGATTTTTCAGCTTCTCCTCATTGCAAAATATATACTGTATATCCCTACATGTCATGTTCAGTTATTTATTTATTTAACCGTGTGGCGGAGGCTGCCATCTTCTGGCAGATGTGTCACACTGTCTCCTGGCGGTTATGTAAGAGCGGATGAAGCGGTCAAATGATGGGAATATTACAGTGAACATATACATCGTTACTATTACATAACCAGAATAGAAAACATATGTACATTCATTATATTGATCAGGTACATGTCAGACAACCATTGTGATAATTGTGGTATATTCTTTATCTTACCTCCTCTTCTTCCCCCTCTTCTTCATTGTCATCGTGCACTCACTATTTAAGTCTACTATAGTATAATATATAATAGCCTGCAACAGACATCAAAGGATACAATCAATACCAACACCATGGATCTTTCCACTCCACACAGCATCACAAGTTATAAGAGTGCTTTTGGGATATGAATTCTTGAATAAGAGACACATATCTCTTGACTAGTTTTAGAAATTGTTTAGGTAAATCCCAGAAAATATAGTGTGTTGAAAATGTATCAAATAGGCTACATTAAATTCCTAGATTAGGTATTTAAATTGAGGATGTCATAACAATTGTATTACCACATATACTATCACATATATTGATATACAGAAAGAATGTACTAAATTAATACGTTATCAGTTTTACAAAATCAATGTATAATACAATTTGTTAAGTAATGGTTACTGTAAAAAATGGGATGTAGGTTGGCACCTTAACACATGTAAAATGAATGTTTTTTTAGTTTATTTTAACAAGCTTACATTATCAGTTGCCACAATGCCTTTAGTTTCCTTTGCCAAATAATATTGAGATTCAAACATCTCAGAGGCAGAACTGGCACAGCCCTTGTTTTCCTACATGTTCCCCTTAAAATGCACAATAATTTACTTGTGTAAACCCAAATTGATGCAGTTCCCACATCTTCATCCTGAAATCGATGTTCAGATGTAGAACTGGCTGAAGCAAGCTCAGGCTGTGTTTCCAGAGGCTAACATAGCTACCTCCAAACAGGGAAAAATTACTTGCAAATAAAATGTCAGGGGTTTTTTTTTATATTAAAGATACATTCACATGCATTATTCAGGTTTAAATGACCCATGGACATTCTTCAGGCTTATCAGAAGAAGCGTGTGTGTGTGTGTGTGTGTGTGTGTGTGTGTGTGTGTGTGTGTGTGTGGCATCAAGACACACAGAGCTTGAATGGAAGACTGGAGTTTTCACTTCTGCGTTCAAGTTTGGGGAACTTGAAATGAGGCTAAAAAATGTGGAAGTGGAGCAGAAAGAGAGGAAAGGCGTGTGTGTGTGTGTGTGTGTGTGTGTGAGTGAGATGGTTTTTCTTTCTCTCCTCTAATGAGTCTGACTTTATAATTGGGTCGCTTTAGGGCTCAACTCTGCTTGCTCTCGTTACCTTTTCACTTGCTGTGGACGGCACGAAAAGCCATCCTGTTTTATCACCGTCACAACATAACAGGAGGATTTTCACCATCTCTCTCTTTGCACACACACACTTGCACAAACATGCATGCATACAAATGAAATGCACACTCTGATCACTACATAACAGACGAACAAATGGGATGGAAACGTGAGCAGGAAGTGCATAGTGACTTTAATATTTGCAAATCAAAGGATGCACAGTTTGCAGTGTCTACAAACACAGAGAATAACTGAAAGCTGCGGTCATTTATTAACAGTGACATACAACATGCTGATTAATAGGATTCACAAAACAGACATCCAGTGTGTGTGTGTGTGTGTGTGTGTGTGTGTGTGCGTGTCTTCCCTGTACACTTAAATGCATTGATCTAGATGGAAAACATTGTCCACTGATTACTATGCATTAGTCCATCTGCTCGTATTGGCTCAATGACTTCAGAGCCACAAGGCTCTTCAGACACAATGACGTTATTTCTTTAATGTAATTACTCCTCCATTACACTGAGAGTAGACTCCACATTTTTTATTCTGCCAACAATCATTTACTAATGTGCTTTAGCAGCCAGTTTATTGATCACTGACCATCCATCCTCTGAAGAGGGTGTTTCTGTTGGCAGTTACTTGAAGGAAGCGGAACCTCGTCCTTCAGTCTTTCACTCATCTGTTCAGACAGCTCAGTCACTGTTTCCACAGCTGACTGAGAAACTGCTGTGTTTCCGGCTAAATAATCGCCTCAAAGCAGCATCCTTTTAATTATTGGAAGCATTTTTACATTAGTTTGCGCACATTTCTTTTAGTATTTGTATTCAGCACCAAAATCTATATACAAAATGGCATATTCCCTTTTGAACACTCATTGGAAAATAACCATGATGGCCAAAACTCCTCTTTATCAAAGATGAAAAAAAGAGCAACTACTTAAATCAGTTCATTGGTCTGAGACTGCTTAAAGTGTTTCCACCAAATTAGCAGTCATTTCAACATGTAAGAAACCAAAAAATACAAAATATCACAGAAAAGTGTATGTGGTGAAATGTTTTCTAAATAATGCAAAGTGACTACTTTTGCTCCAACAGTCGTCTGTGAGCGAAAGACGCATGTTAAAAAGACGTTGAGGTAAACATTAAGTCTTCCTGAAATCAGACCGTTAACAAACTGACAAAAGTGCCCAATGTGTAACCCTGCGCAAATGTTAAGTGTCTATGTTAGTTATATCCAATATCAAGTGTTCTGTCTATATTCAGAGGGCCGATAATGCAGAGTCTCTGCAACTTTATCACCTTAAAGCGACAGTTTTATGATCTGAACTCTCAGCAAAGTCTTCGCCAGGAGAGGAAAGGTTACAATATTTGTCCTTTATCCACACTAAAATGTCTTGTTAGCATTAGATGCTGCACTGAGCTGAACCGGTTGCTTTAAATATACTGTACAATGCAACAAAAAAAACATAAACAAAATGTTTTTAAGGTTATTTAAAGGACAAATAGAGAAGTGGCATGTAGTGTGATTAATGACAGATAACAGAAAAAGAGTCCATTTTAAGGTCATGACATTTTTTTGAAATTCCAAAATATGTTTGAAAGAATGGCTACAAATTGTAGCAAGTATAAGCCCTTTGTAGGAGTCTGAAGAATTCCTGCCAGCTGTAGGGCTGTAGCTCTGTCACTGGCTCTGACCCCTGACCTCCCTGTGAAGGGAGGCAAGGTGTTATTGAACAAGACTCCAATCTGTAGCACTTGGTCAATTCAAAGGGACCAGAGGTAATGTGGTAGTTGAGAACATAAAGTGTGCATTAAGTGTGTGGCAGATCATCCAAAAAAATTCAGTGATAGGTAGCCAGGTGTACCAGATAAAACATAAGAGTCTGAGGAAAAACGATGGGTGCCCCCCTTTCGTTACCCTCATTTAACCATGTTTCAGTTCTCATTATAGACTACGCTCAGATTCCCTTCAAGGCTCTCTGCTCCGGCACTTGTCGGCGTCGCTTCTTATGCCGTCTCCTGGTGGCGGCGTCGAAGCAGGTGACCATCAGGACGCTGGCCTTGCAGAGGTTGAGCCTGTCCTCCAGCCGAGCCGTCACCACTTCAAGGGCCTCCAGATGCTCCAGGGAGTCCACCTCGAAAGTCTGCCACAGGTCGACTGGAGAGGGACAGTGAGGTGACACTTAAGCACCCAACGTATTACTGTATGGGGTTATTGTATGTGGACAATATTACAATGGTTAAAGGGAATTCGATTTTTTTTCTTTTGCTGCCCCATAGCCCAAACTAGCCATAATATAATGATGATTTTTCAAATACTTCACAGGATGCTGAGATTTTTTAAAATTTCAAAACTCACATCATGTATGTAGTTTTGTCACGAACCCACCCCAATTATTGGTATTTCAAGACACTCCCATACTATAAGGCTTGCTTTGCCAATGTTGCAATTTGACTTGCTGCCCCGACCCCTGCTCAGTCAAGCGGAGGGTTAGTTAGCCCAGTGTCACTCTTGCTCATGCTCCATCATACATAACAGCACCATGTACTTTGTGTACAGAGTAAAAACTATAATGTGCTGTAGTAGGAAATTACAAATAGTGCTAAGGATAAGGATGGTGATGAGGACTCTGGATACTGTCCCAGTGATAGCAGGATGCTGCCCCCTGTTGAAAAGCTGTCATACTACACTTAATGCAGAGCTTAAACGATTGGTCAATTGCTCGATTGACAAAAAATGAATCGGCAACTATTTTGATCATCTCTTAAGAGTTTCGGCAGTTTTTCAAGCAAAAATGGCAACCATTATCTCGTTCCAGCTTATACATTGTGTGTTCTGCTGTTTTTCTTTGTCATATATGCTGGTTAATTCGTTATACTTGGGTTTTGGACCTTTGGTCGGACAAAATAATCTATTTGAAGGTGACACTTGTTTTCTTTTTTTCTATTTATTTCACAGACAACTATCTAATTAATTGATAAAAATGAATCATTAGCAATAATTTTCTTCTCTTAAAACATACTTTTATCGGAGAGCTTTTCCTGATTTGTCTTGATTTTTACTGACTGCCGTTTTGCTGGTTTTATTTGTTGTGGAAAACTGTTTTTATGATCTGCTTGTTGCCTTTTGTGAAGCACTTTGTAACTTGGGTTAAGAAAAGTGCTCTATAAATAGATAGATTAGATTAGATAGATAGAAAGATTATTATTATTAGTAGTAGTAGTAGTTGCAGTCCTAAGTGATAGGTAGAGATTTTTAACATCCTATTGATTTACTGTCATTTTCAAAAGAAGAAAAATATTATTTTGCATGCTTATAGCTTCAAAGAAAGAATCATTTAACTGACACTCTTGGTTCCACTTGGCGGGCTCCAGCATGAGGTTGTGTTTGGCCTGCTCTAGCTCTCTCCTCAGGTTGCTGTATTTGGCTCGGACCTCCGAGATCCTCTGCTGACGGTGCTCCAAAAACTTTAGCTTGGCACTGAAGCATGCAGGCCCCTGAAAACACAAACACATGCACACACATTTCACTACTTTAATATGTATTCCTGTGACACATGATAGTTAATGAACACATGTCAACAAACCCTGTAGGATAGTTTGTTGCGTCGTGTATTCGTAATATGATGCCAGCTAGCTTTAGCATCTCTGTCCTCTGCAAAGCCCACAGCACCTAGTTCTTTACCCAGACTGCCTAACATAAACACACTCATCCCTAAGATGTGAGACAACATTAATGAAAAGGTAGTATTTTAATCTTGAGTTAGTAAGGTAAACGTCCTCCAGAACAAAGTTTCCAAAGCATTCACATCTTTACTGTTCTTATTAATAATAATAAAACTGAGTATAGTGTCTGTTTGTTATCTGCTACACAGACACACACAGTTATAGAGGTTAGATGAACAACAGAACCCCCCCCCCCTCTTTCTCTCCACACACTCATAAACACCATGTTAGGGCAGGGATGACACCTCTGGGGAGTGGGACAAGACAGGTCTGTAGGCTACTAAATAGAATTTAGGTCCTCAGGGACCGTCAACGGAAGGTCAACACATGCACATTTTAAAGAGCAACAAAAGAAAACCTCTAAATATTAAGAACACTACCATTGTTCTTAATATTTAACTCTTCTATTGTTGTATTTCAGAGACCCCACCCTCCAAGACTTCAATAAATTTTTACCTCAATATGTGCTATTTCTTTTTAAAAATCTTCTGTTATCTTTGACCAACACCGTGTTGTTTTACATCCAGCAGTCTTCTTTGTCCTTTGCTGCAGCATTGACCCAATTTCCCCCCATGTGGTCATTAAAATTGTATCAAAGTTGCCGTCCCCGAGACTGTTGCAGGCAGGGAATAGTCTCATGAGGCCAGACCTCTCGTCATGGGGACATTACGTCACCACCGCACTTTGTTTTCGAGCACACAAGGCGGAATCTTTTATTTAAGCTTTACCTACCCAGGGTCAATTCACTGAGCATGCTCTTTTTCATGCTGCCTATAATCATGCCTGACTATAATCTCACACATGAAACCTGGTAGCTGCCCAGTACAACCACAGTCTTTATTTGTGGCCACTGCAGTAGTTGTGCCTTCCTCAAGGGCGCTGTGATAGAGAGTGTTGTGAAACAAGTGCGTGTCAGTCATTCACTTCCCCAACCAGATCTTTCGGAGTGACCAAACCAGACAATCTCTTGATCTCTTGCCTTTACCTTTTAGGCCACTACTGCCCCTCCAAACTGCTGAGATGAAGCCACCACAGGAGCTGTGCTTCTAGGATTTTTTTTAAAGCAAAGTAGCATTGCCTTATACTTTACTTATATATACTTAAGCTTAAACAGGTTGTGGAACCCACAGAACCTGTAACACTTGATTTATGTACAGGTGCATTTAAAATATTTGGAAAGCTGTAGGAGGCTTGTGCTGCTTGCCACAAAATATTTGTTTTGCCGCGTGTACAGAATCTCTACAATAGAGGTGGAGAGTGCAAAGTTATCATGACCCATAGTCAAAATGGCCACAATTATGAAAACGTTTACAACAGCCAAAAGTTTTATTACAGCCATTAATTAGCTAAAGTTTACGTGACGTTTATAATTTTAACCTGTGAAACAGTAAGTGTTCCTTTCAGTGGCTGCTGAAAATGAGAAACTTATTAAGTTACCTAAATATTTTCTACATTACTCTTTGATAAAAAAAAAAAATTAAAGTGTGAGGATGGATAAAAGGTTTGATAAGAGATTTGTTAGCATCAGACCATAGCAAATCTGGGTATTTTGCAAACTGAAAATGGGACCATGGTCCAAAATGGAACCAGCTGTCGGAACCCAACCATAGAGACAGAGAGACTTTTATTGCAAAATGACTTGGGCTCCTTTTCAAACCTGATGCCGATATGATGAAAGTGGCTTTAGAGACCCTAGAAGACGTTGGGTGGACATACGTTCTACCAATGTTGCTATTCCCGCTGGTTGCCAATAGAGGTTGATAAAGGCCATATTTTACATGATGCCCTTTAACCTCCTAAAATATCAAAATAAACCCAGCACCTGTTTGCCAGCACCTGCTCTTTTCTGCATCCTCTGCACATTGTCGATCTCATAGACCTTGATCTCGTAGGCCTCTGGGATTCCCCGATCCACCCAGCGAGACCGCAGACCACTAGCCGAGCGTCTCAGGGACATGGGTGTATCATGAGAAAGACGACGCTGGTGAGTACCTACAGCAGGGTGAGGCAGAAGGTGCAGTGAGATGCTGTATCTCAACTTGTTATCTTTCTCTTCTCCCGTTTCAGAAGCTTTGTACTGCCGTTGAGATATTCTTAATTTTAAAAAGATACCTAATCAAACTATATTTAAGTGTATTTTAGTAGATTTTTAATCTTGTTGATTTTACGTTGTGTTGGGCATGATCAATTGCCAGAACTGGCACAAAGAGAAGCCACTCAATTTAAAAACTTGGCCCAGAAATTATACTTATAGATTAGATTTACAGTGCATGGCATTGACTTAAATGCAGCAACATAGATTAAGATTATGCTGTTGTTCTAAGGTCATATATTTACAAATGAATAAGCCTGCTCGTGACGCTCACAGCTGGAAATAGAGTATTCTTGAGCTGCTACATTAGCATTGTCTTACATTCTACACTAAAAGCGTCGCTCCTCACAGTAAGAATAGATGTGTATGATAAATGAGGCCTGTGTCCCTAAATGGCTTTCACTGCCCAGGCCATGTGCTCTTATAGGGGAACTGAGAAAACAGTTTGCCTGAGGGCAAATTGCAGCTTACCATGGCTACCATATTATTCATCAAAGTCGAGACAGGAGACACGATTTCTGTAACTCTCTCTGGATTGACAGAGTTTGCCAGTACAGGAAAACATCCTTTAGGCTTTATGTCACTGGGATCCTAAGACATTAAGAATATCTTAAACTCTAATGATATAGATACAGCTTTCATCAGAATGTATATGAGTCAATTACGTAAGGGGGCGCATAAGGAGAAATTAAGCACAGACAGAATTTAATCATCCAATTAACGGTAGATTATGTTTGAGGATTTTAAAATTCATATGCTCATCAGGCAAAAGCTTTGTCTCCTGTTTTAATTGCTCCATTAGCAACTTTTACTGTGTTAACCACGTTTTCAATAAAATGCTAGTATTGCTAGTATGCACACACCCATCTTTACAATTTACTGTATTGGCCAAACACTCTTCATTTTCTGCATTTGTGCTGCTAAGTGTCGTCGCCGGGTTCATATATTAATGATGATCCTACACAATTAGGCTTTTAATGCTGGTAAGGAAACTAGGTCTGACTGCATTCTACAGATGTGTGTCATCTCCAATTAATGTCACATTAATATTTTATGTGGTCAGATTACAAACCAAAAAATATGATGGTAATACTATCATTCATAAAGATTTAGCTAAATTTGTCAGACCTCACCTTTAAAAGTTATTTACTTTTCTTTCTTTCTTTCACAGGTTTTACTGGACTGGATTGAAATTCCCACCAGCAACACCAGAATTTTTCTAATGAAATATGATTAATCCGCACTTTACAATTTTACTATTGCATTTAATTGTATTGGTGTGAATGAAACCATGCAATAATAATAAAAAAATGACAAAAGAAAACATGGCATACATTATAATATCTGCCAGCTGATAATCACACTGTACTGAAATGAATAGAAACGAGTGGTTGCTTTGAGAAAAGAAAAATATATGAATCAATCTAAAATGGTCATTGCAGATGATGCTCAGCATGCATCCTAACTTTAGACTTTTTTGAGACTACACTTGCAAAACTAACACCTAACACCAACAACACATTCGGCATTTGGATTAGGTTCTGATCTTTCCAGAAGAGGAAGTCATCCATTCAGTTCATAAAAGGCCAGTTATTCCAGGTGTTTTACCTGTGTTGCCTCTCCTCCGAGATGATCGGTTGCTGCGAGCCACACTGAGGAGAGAGCCACTCCTGTCGCTGACAGAACCTCTGTTTGAGGTGTTGCTGCCTGTGGCTTCGCTGTCCCTCACCATGCTGTCATATCCACTGCTCACCATACTGTTCCTGTTAGAGAAATGCAGGGATGTCTTCCCCATAGCTGGCGGCAAATCTCCACTCAACACACTGGTGGTGTCACTCGCGTGCCCACTCAGGTGATCGGGCGTGCGGGGAGCAGTCACTCGGCTATATGGCGAGGGAAGTGCAGTCATTTGGTCCAGTCCTCCTGAAGTGGGGCTAGAGGCCCTTTCCTTAAGGAGGTCTGAGATCCCGCCATTGACAAACCCCTGGATGGCAGATTTTGTGGATGAGCACGTGGAGCTCTGGCTTGGAGTCCGACTGATGGAGTGAAAAGACCGTGGAGGGGAAGAGGAGAGAAAGGAGGATGTCCGCTCAAAGCTAACAGTTTTACTGTCTGGGGAAAGACTGGCGCTGCGGTTGATGGACTGCCGAAGGCCTTTGTGGGGGAGACTGAGGTTCTTGATGCTGGGGGCAGACAGTCGACGGATTTTAGGGCTAGCCATCTTAAGTTTCCCCACAGCAGAGAGCTTGGAATGGGTATGCCTAGCAGACTGAGTTACAGGGTTTTCAGAAGGAAAGAAGTGATGACTCTGGTCAGACCGAGGATTCTTCCTGGGGCTCCTGCTAGCCCTTGGTAAGGTACAATCTCCCTCATTATTTCCTTTACAACCTCCCTTACAAGCCGCTTCAATACTTCCCTTGGAGCTCCCCTTAGAGCTCATGGAGGTGTTACTACTGCCTCTATCCAGAGTTGGGAAGTCCCTTGGGGTTCTCCTGAGGGAATTAGTCCTGGTAGCCAGCTGCTCCAGTTTGACACTGAAAAGCCTGCTACTGTCCTCAATGGGTGATTTCAGCCTCCCACTCATATTATAATGTTTTATTCTTAGACTTGAGGTCTCAAACAAAGACTCTACACTCTTCCCAGGAGCACTACTAGCATGCTGTTTGTACTCTGTACCATATTTCCAAGGAGAGGAGACATGGGGGCTGTGGTTCGCTGGGGAGTGCTGTCTGCCCTGCCTCCTCTCCAGAGTTACCCCTGGGCTACACGGAGTGGATGATGTCACCCCCCTTGGGTCTCTGTGGTTGTCTGCCATGTGGCCGCCATGGTAGCTGTCCTGGTGGTTGGCATTTTGCCAGCCTCTAGGCAAACTACCTGTTTTAAAGAAAGCAGGGGCGGTTTCTAGGCAACCAGGTAAAACACCAATTCTCTTGGGGGCATTCCCAACACGTCTGGAACCGATTTCTCCACCCTCTGAATCCCTTGGAGAGTTAGTGGAATAAACATGCTCCCTGTCTCTAGGGTGGCTCTTGTCTGTATTTCTCAGTCTCTTTCCACACATTTTGTTTTCTGCAGTTTCATCGGAGAAAGTTGAATCTTCCACAACCACTGGGTCATAACAAGTTTGCCTAAAAGGTGAGTCACATACTTTGTCAGACTTTTTGGCATGTGTCCCAGAAGCCCCACTCCTCTTCTCAACAGCCTTCCTGTCTTCTGGACATTTGACATCATTCCCTCTGAGCTCAGGCTGCAACTTGACTCCTGTAAAAGGGTCAAGAGGCCTTTCTTTTTCTTTCGCACCATTCATTTCACAATTCATATCTGTATTAATCAGCATGGGATTTATAAATGAAGGTAAGAACCTCTTTTCCCTTCTGAACTGATATTGGGGCTTTTCGGTGCTATCCTCTGCGGCTACAGACTGAACTACTGAGCTTTTGTTTGTGTTAGAGGAGCCCGCGGCTACAGATTCTTCACTGACATTGCTGATTATCCTGATTGGTTGAGAGCTTGCAGAGCCTTGAACATGTGCGTGTGACTGGGCAGTGTCTCTGATACAAATAATGTTTCCACCTGTCCTCCCTCTGTTCAATGCCCCACTGATGGTCACCTCCTCCACCATAGAGAAGACAAGTTCATCTTGACCTTTTAGGTCCAGTGGCTGTTGCACAGTTACTGTGATGGTGGCCTTCATTTCCTTAATGTCCTCTGTGGGGCGATTAGGTAAGACATCTCCAATTATAACACTGGTAGCCAAGGAGTGTGAAGAGGAGCAGGAGGAGGAAGGAGATATGGGGGAGCTCTTGCCAACTGGTGAGGTCCTTTTGTCTGGTTTGAACCAATCAGCAGCTCCAGGACTCTCCTGTTTACCTGTAGGCTGGGGAGCAAGGGAACTGGTGACAGCCATGCCCTGAGCCTCCAGATCAAAGCCCTGACAAGAGAGCTTATCATCTGACTTAAGAGTTCCATTTTTGGGCAGCTTAGAGCGACAGGTCATGTTAAGACTGAGAGTTTGATTCAGCAGTTCCTCGCTGGAACTGGTTGCACTGCACTCCTCACAGTCATACAGACCCGAATCCTCTCTCTGAAAACTGTCTCCAGGGAAGGCACCATCTGCTTGCTTTTCTCCGAGAGAGGTCTGACTGCAGCCTGACCCCTGATTCAAAAACGTCTGTGGTGTTTCTGATGATTCAGTGTTTGTCTGTTTCCCTGTTTCTTTCTGGGGTTGTGATTTAGTTGTGACGTTGTTAACAGAAGGCCCTTTTGAGGAAGACTTGAGCACATCCATTGTTGTCTCACTTCCGTCAATACAGCCCAAGCGCTCTTGAAGTTCAGCAAATGTGTCACATTTAAGACAGTCCCTCGCTGGCTCCTTTGTGTCTGCTTTCAGCACTTCCGTATTCTCTTGAACAGCTTCCTCATTCTTCTTCTCTCCCTGCAGCTGAGGAATTCTCAGAAGCTCTTGGAGCAGAGCGGTAAACTCCGGGTCATCCATGTCAGCCTTGTTAGGATGCAAAGAGGGTATGATGGGCACAAATTCAGGTTGTGCCAATCTTGAGGTTGCTTTGTACTGGACCAAGCCATCTGAGTCTAGTTGAATGACTGTATCACAGGACTGGTCACTACTGGAGCGTTCATCCAATTCACCACGCAAACGGAAACGAGGGGTGTCGACATCAACCTCATCGGTGGAGTGGAACGCCCGCAGGGACAAAGACTGAGGCCCTCTCTCATAATCTTTAGTCAAACTCCTCCCGCAAGGAGAACATGAGGTGGACTGCTGTTGGATAAAGATGGATTGTGGAGTTAGTTCTAGAATTGGACTATCCAAAACATCAACAAATAAATCATTGGGGTGCATTTGAAACAATCACATGGTAAGACAGTACGTACAGTAAGTTTTTAAACAAATGAAATCATAAAAATCTCTCTTCCTTTACAAAAAGGGCACCAACACTGTGACAACATTAAAAGGGAGTAAATGAGTAGAAAGATGTTACAGGGCATGTACGGTACCTTCGTCCTCTTCTGCGTCCGGCGGATGCGAGAGGCCAGCTGGATGGTGGATAAGGTCTCTTGAAGGTGTGCCAGAGAATCAGCAACCTGGGCGATCACTGTGGTATGGCAATTTATATGGCCCAAGGACTCTCGAAGGAGCATAGTCAACTTACCACCCCTATGCAGAGAGAGTGAAAATTTCCAGACATGAACTCAAAGGATGCATCAGTCCTCTTAATCTCCAAGCAGCCAAATCTATCAATTTTTGATGTAGCTGTTATTGTAGTCCCTTAGTTTTCAGCCAGTGTAAAATGGGTTTTCATACAAAATAAATTTACAAGACCAACAGTAAGAATCAACTTCAGCTCACTGTCAAAATATTAATCCAGTTGACTCAACAGTAAAGTATGCCAAAATGTTTACACCAATAATATTTTGGAGTTACATTCTTACTTGTTGGGGGTGGTTTTATGTCCACTTAGTAGAGACAAGACAACAGGACCCAGTTCAGAATATGGAGGTTTATTTTTGCTCATACCCCTCATACCCCTACACACATCAATCATGGTCAACTTCGTGGCGCCACGTGAACCTAAGGATGGAAATCAGAGAGCAGAGGAGAGTGTAAATGCAAAAAGCTTTGCATGTTTTCAAATATGCAAATAAATAACACATGAAGATATATATATATATATATATATATATATATATATAGACTGCATTAAATCAGCAGTGAATTTAGGGTTAACTGCAAAATAATTCACGGGGAAACAACCAGGGACAAGTCACTCTGGTAATTGAATAATTAATTTCAACCTTTGCCAATGGTGCTGCTTTCTGTACGAGGGGGCTGGACATGGAGAGTGAAGAACATTATAGAGCTGTGGGACAGGTACGTAACGAAGTCACTGTGCCGACGCGCTGCAATGGCCGCGTCCAGGAGGGAGGCAGCCCGCTCAGCAGTGGGGGCCTTCACCCGGTTGTGGTTACGTAGCTGGATGGAGGGGAGAAAATTGTTTTTTTTCTGTCAATCTGCCATATGTATCCCATTATTGTCTATCACTGTGTGTCTTGATGCGGTTCTGGATACCGTATTATTAAAATAACACATTTAGAGATTTGCTTAGCCTTGGCAAAGGGTTTGCACTTTCTGAGAGATTTATAGTATTTACAGCTCCATTCATACAGTATGTTTCATTTTAGTGTGCAATGAAGAAATAGAGAGAAATGCACAGTGCACTTGGCAAACAGCAGTGCGAGGGAGGAGACAGCTGCACAATCATAATGCAATCAGATGACATTTTTATGCAATCTAATAGGGTTCACTCACTACCAGTATTATCTTCTCACATGCAGTGCAGACCATTATCCAAATTGACTATCTAAATAAACATTAACATTAATCCTACCATATCTAGTGGGCAAAGCCATAGAGGGATCCCAAACAAAAAAATCTAAAACACTATCTGTATTAACACTGACACCTCCTACTGGAAATGAATGAAACTTTGCTTTGTGGACAATGCAAATACCCAGTGAGGTTTTCTACGAATATGGCTTCATTTTCTGGTTCACAACTGTAAAATAACACTTATTTGTGTTTGAATACTCAAACTGAGTTTTCATGGCCAGTGAAGTGGAGCCAAGAAATGGTCACTTGTCAGCAACAAAAAATATAGCCTTGGCTCTCTGGTTTCCAGATTTGGGAGAGTCTTGTACACGTTTCAAAAGATTATACTGTACACAATCATACCAATAGCAATAACTCTCATTTTTAAACATTTGATTTGGTTTTAGAACCGATTATGTGCTTCAAGGGAATACACCAACAATTTGGGTCAATGGACTCTTGTATGCTTGCGCTTAGACAGAGCGACAGACAGACTGAGAGAGACACAGCAGAAGTAGCAGTTCATTTAACGAGCCCCCTTTTTCCTAATAAATAACACCTTTTCTTTTACCTGCATCCTGTACATGGGGTCCTCTTGGAGTCTAATATGGGCTTTTGGGCTGTCCTGGACACCACCTAATGAGGGGACAACCTCCCCCAGCAGATCCCTCAGCGTGTCCTCCTCTCCACAGCAGAGCTCTATAGCAGACACTGATACAGTCAGATCGGTCCAGGTCTTCTCCCTCCGCCGCTCGATGGCACTGTACAGCCAGGAGATGGCACAGGGGATCAGCCCGAGCTTCTGGATGCTCTCACCACTCCCCACCATGCTGGACCAGGAGCCTGAGGCAGACAACAGAGCACACAGATGTATGCATACAGACACACAAACATATGGTACATATACATGCATATTCTCAAAACTCATGGGCACCCCATCAGTACATACAAAATACACTTTGAGAAGAATATGATCCAAGCTAGTGCACTAGCTTACACAAATCAGAAGACACTATACATAAACTCACACAAATGCACAAATAAAGATGGATCAGTTTTACAGAAACACACCCACAAACACGTACAGATTTTCTTGTGGACTGGTACCATACTGTATCTCCAAGTACTTTTGCCCCACATTGGTTTTGAGTTATGGGCCTGTTTTACCCTCTCTTGTCTTATCCAAACTCTAATTGAATGAGGATAAGGGAATTGGTTTACTCCAAAGCTGCCTGCCGTTATTCAGAGAGAATAGTATTCTGTGGAGGAGATTGATATCCCCTGGCTGTGGGCCACATGTAGTTTGTATTGGCCAACTAATTCAATCAGATTTACGGAGAGTGGCGTCATGTGAAAAAGCAGCTCCAAGGAGACCCTGTCCTTACCCTGTGTGCATGTGTGTGTGTGTGTGTGTGTGTGTGTGTGTGTGTGTGTGTGTGTGCTGCAAATCTATTAAACCCCTTCACCGACGCTAAGTGCAGGGTCCCATTTCTCTAATAGCAACGTATTATAGTCCATTTTGTTAACAGTCCCCTCTGAGCTTAGTGCTTCAGCAAAATAAAATAAAATATTTGTGTCTTTTTGTGCAGTATGCTGACATGTCTATCTGGCAATGGGACGCTTTTTAAAAAAAGCATATGTGTTGTATAATTGATGAATAGGCTTTTATTTAAGTAATAGGTGAAAGATGAATGACTGAGAAGGAGAGAGTTCAAATGCCAACAATTTTCTGTCACTACTGTGGAAAATGGGAAGTCAGAGAAAGACAAATAGAGCAGGAGAGAAAGCAAAAGAACAAGGAGGCTGGAAATGTGTATCAAGATTGATAAGAGGACAGAGAGAAAATGGAGACAGTGAGTTTAAGTGATAGAGAAAGAGTGAATGATAGCAGGAGTGGGACAGAGAAGCAGGAGGGGGGTGGGGGGTGGAATGGCCTCTGAGCACAGATAAAAGCGTCCCACTCTCATCTTAACATTTTAACCTGTGGCCTCTCACAGCGACCGATTACTCACCCACATCAGCACATCCCAAACCCAGAACACATCCATCGCTGCCGCTGAGCACGCAGCGGATGACATCAGCCAAGACGCCTGCACACACCTCGGCCTGGTCAGAGAGAACAAAAGGACAGCGAGCATCTTATGATTCATCTCCTCCCTGAAAAAAGTACATCCAATGAAACGAAAGAACTGAAGCAGAGGAGGGATGCATACTGATAGATTCCCTTGGGCTCAGATATTGTAAGCAGAGCTTGGAGAAGGTTGAATATAATTGATGGACTGTGTAATTGTGGTGGCTATCCAGGCCCTATCAGTTTTCAGGTCATCAGACAGAGTGAGCAAACCAACCGTGGTGTGTAGTGAACAGAGGGGAAAATATGCACTGAATACTTGAGAAAACACACGAATGCACCAGACTAAAGTGACATTATGAAAGTATCTGTCAATGTAAAACAAATTCAGCATTAAGCAAGCACAAACGGAAACATTTAAAACCATATTTGAATTATGTTCGGCAGTAATCCAGATGAAGAACCAGACCTGGCTTGACTCTTGAGGATAGGCAGCTTCAAAGTTGAAGGTCTTCAGAAGATTTTTGCCATCCCGGCCTAGTGTCATCGTAGTGTGTGGTTGGCTTTTGCTGACCAGTTCCATTATGGTGACTCTTTTCTTGGACGGGTCAATCTGGAGAACAGGTGGTTGGCCATGGCCCCCCTCTGACAGTGTTGGGCTCACCCTCAGCACGACTTTGACCTGTACATAGGGGGATGGAAGAATGTTGAAAATTACAGTATGTTATGAACTGTTGAATACCCACTGAAATTTTTTATTTGACGGGGTAAACATACTGCAGCGGCATGTCTCTAGGGATGGCAATGTTGGTCTGTGGTTCTACCACTTTGATCCAGTCTGAAATGTCTCAACAACTATTAGATGGAAATTTGGTACACACTTCCATGGTTGTAATATCTTTGGTAGATCACATAAAAAATGTTATTTGTCCAGTGCTTTGGTTTATGACCAGTACCTGCAAAACTAATGACATTCTGTGCTAGCATGCTAACATACTAAACAAAAATGGTGAACATGGTTACAAGGGCGCCTAGTTATAGTTAAAGGTGGGAGTGCAAGATTATTGACAGGCAAGGAGAGGCATGGCAGGAAAATGAGACTGCGCTCTCCGGGGAAAATATTATGCCAAACTCCCTTTAACAAATAATATACATGTAACTTTTGAAAATAATACCAGCAGCCAACGGAAACTTATGAAAAAGAATGAGTTCCAAAACAGTGAGGTTCAAAAATATCTTCATATCAAATTCAGCACGTTTTAGCCATCGCAGAGTCTTTGCATCCTGAAATCTAAGAAAACCATATAGAGTGAGAAAACTTTAAAATATATATACAGACTGTATGTAGGCCACAAAATCTTCAAATTGGTTATGTAAAGCTGCCTGTTATGTTGTCAGTTGCAGTGAGATTTTTTTTACTTCTATTTATACATTTCTTTTGAAAAGTGGTTTAAGACTTTATGTTTACCATACAGGGGTTTTAACTCAGGAGTCTGACATCAAATGTAGCTGTGAGAGAGGGAAATAATAGTCAGACTTCATCTCTGAGCCCCTGCTGCTCAGCCACGGGAGGCTAAGATACTTTTTATGCAACGTAGGTTGCGAGAAACCTCGGTTGGAAAAGGGAAACCTAGGCAGAACAAAGTAGTAAATGTCAAAAAGGATTAGGTTTGAGCATTGGGATGGTGAGCCTAAAGATGGCGTACTTTGCTGTTGTAAATGTCTCCAACTGACATCACTTCAGTGAGGCTCATTTGTACTCTTTAACACATCTGGCAATCTGTTATTTTGCTTCAAATCAACTGATTTGTATAAATACAAAAATGAGCAGTATGTTGTTTAATGTTAAATTGTTAAAAACACGTTTTCTTTAGGCTGCAGTAGACAGCCAGTTGATCCCGTTAGTGCAGAAACCATACAGCTCTTACAACTGCATGGCTATGCATACCTCGTGCTATATATCCACATGTCATGACATTAAATCCTTAATGCAGTTCTCTACAGGAAGCCTTAGGATTTAGAGGCTTTAAGGTCTTAAATTAAGTTAGATCCTGACTCTGACAGCCATTTAACAAGACTCATAGGTCTTAGTCTGCAGGAAGACATGGCAACATTTACCTCACAAAAGACAATGAGCTCTATTAAGGTTTATAAACCAATTATAAAATTATTCTTAATCAGGGTTCAGGTCTGCAAGATTGCAAGTAGCCCTGGGCGCCTTGACGCCCAGTCCAGTGTGGTTTTCTTGAAATTGTCCAGACTGCATTACACCACGATGACATCATCCGTCATCGACAATTTGAAAATCTGAAAGCCATATTCCATCTGCCCACATGATAAGTTCCCAGTGAGTGTGAAGGATTTTATTCCTCTCCCCTCCTCATAATTGTAATACTTTATGCAAGAAGTGGCTCCCTAACCCTATTGAACATGTGTCAAACTCTATTTATGAGGGTTAAATTATTCAAGAGACCCATTTATAAGCGGAGAAAATCCTCCTCCGCTCTCACACACATATATTCTGGCACGCAGAGGCACACAGGGCTGAGTGCTCGGGCAGGTGTGGCTGGC
Source organism: Maccullochella peelii (assembly GCA_002120245.1). Lineage (NCBI taxonomy): Eukaryota > Metazoa > Chordata > Actinopteri > Centrarchiformes > Percichthyidae > Maccullochella > Maccullochella peelii. Next base: position 54,624 of record LKNJ01000812.1, read on the forward strand.
AGTGGGGTCTATCTGAGCCCTTATCTGTAACTCTAGACTAAACCCAAGAGTCCATCTATCTGAGACAAGGGGAGGGCCGGCAGCCATATTGATCTTCCCAGTATCTCCCAGAGGAGGGGAGAGGAGGGGAGAGGAGGGGAGGAACAAGATGGAGACATTAGCACCACATTACAGTGTATCAAAAAGAAGGGGTGATATAGGATCTCCTCCAAATTGACTGTGATCTCTTTACTCTGCAACAGAGGTGGTAAAAACACTTCCAAGGTGGTGGTTGTGGGCGAGGATGGTAGTATATACTTTCAAAGATACACCACCAATCCAGACTTATTCTATGTATTTCCACATTGCAATGTAAAATACAAAGTGGCCCAGATTATACAGGATCTTCATCAAGTGAATGCTATTGTCTTCTGATACTGCATGTACACTTGTCTCCGCAGACACCTCAACTAAGATGACTGTTGGTGGATCTTGTGTATATTTTCTATTTGAATTAATATTAGAATATGGAAAGTATTTGTAAAATGTAAAGCATACAGTAGATAATGCATGTTGCATGTATGTCTGTTTACAACACACATTACAGAGGAAAAACAGGTTGTGTACCTCTTCCATTATTGAGCAAGTGGTGTATTTTTTTTCCTTGCAAAGGTCCTGCGCTGATGTATGTGATGTGCTGCAAAGAGCCGCACAGAGTCAAGAGTTCAAATTTGTGTTCAACCCAAGCTGCACTGTGAGTGCAGCTAATGGCTGAAGGCTACTGCTTGTGCTGTGATTAAAAATGGAGGATAAATGAATAAGGTGTGTTTCTGAACATAACTAACTGGGTGAAATATTAGCCTTCAGTTTAAGTTGTCAGGTTTGTTACAGAAATGCTGTTCAAGTCATAGTTAGCAATATTAACACCGGCCATGTTGGCTGGTTTTAACACCTTGCAAATAGCTTAAACCAATGTAAAAAGGAATAGTTTGACATTTTGGGAAATACGCTTTCTTGCCGAGAGTTAGAGGACAAGATCGACACTGCTCTCATGTCTGTGTGTTAAATATGAAGCTAGAGAGCGTAGACGATTAGCTTAGCATGAAGACTGGAAGCAGGGGGATCTAGCTAATCTCGTTTTGTTCAAAGTTCAAATAAAAATTCACCTCTAATTCTTACTAATAAACACGTTATATTTCAGTTGTTAAATCCATTTGCCAACCGATGTAAAAGCCACAAGTTGTGGTTTAACGGGGGATTACATGATGCGTTCCCTGCTGTTTTTATGCTAAGCTAAGCTAATTGGATACTGGCTGTAGCTTTATACTTATCGTACAGATATGAGAGTGGTATCAATCTTCTCATCTGACTCTCGAATGAATGAATACGCATATTTCTGAAAATGGCAAACATTTCCTTTAAGGGTTTGCCAATAAATGATCTCCTACAGACCCCCCAACTTCGCCCCAATAATCCTGTGCCGAGCAAAGCAGCACACACTATAATATATAACGTGAACACAGATTTACGCTGTGTATGAAGGTTGATGTCAGTAAATCAATCTATGATGAAGTATTGCAAATACTTTAATGCTGATCTGTAATTGGACTGCCGGGGTAGTATAATAATTGCTGGAATTATAACCAAACTGCACCCAAACCAAACATGTTCTCTGAAATACAGAAAAATCTGCATCTACCATAAATCTACTGGAATCTGAAGCCCTGTGGTCTACCTTGCCAACATTGGGTGAGTCTTTGGTTCTAGTGGCAGCTTGGAGTAAGCAGGAGGGGACAGGCGGTGGGTTTTTCTGGATCATCTCCCTGAAGCAGGTGGAGAGATGAGCGGGAGCTGGATCAGAAGCCTGGCCTTTTTTCCTCGATGTCAGGTTGAGCTTCTCAGCTGCCCTACAGGGAAGAAGGGGGGGGTGGCATGTCATACCACTGAAACCTATGGTGTAACCAGTACAGACATGCTGCACATAAAACTCATTTTCTACACACACCAATTGCTGTTTTAATATAGATACAGCTATATTTACCTGGCTAAAAGGGACATAGCTGCAGTGTTGGCGATGGTCACCACTCTGGATATGTGAGGGATCTTTGAGCTAGTCTGTACGATCCCAGCGTCACCACAGCCCAGTGCAGCATCATCTGCAGCCTGCTAGGGGACAAAGCTCATTATAAAAATCCAAATCTGTAATTGCCCTCCTGCACCCACTCCAAAAGGGGCTATTATCACAGGAATTACTCTGGGGACAAGTGTAGGGTGCGTCTGTCTATGTAGGGCATCTAGGCTGAGGGCACAGTGGGTTAACATACACCATTTTATATTAAGGCTCTAGCTGGCTGTATGTGGAGTGTGAGGAATCGTTTGTGATGGCTGTAGTGACTGCTGTCTGACTTTAAAACATGACTCAGAGTGGAAGAGTAAACATACGGACACTGCCTCTGAGACACGCACACCCTCAGTCAAGCAGCCTTATGTAAAGCAACTCCAACACTAACACAGCTGTAGCTCCGAGGTGTGTGTTTTGCACTCATTCATAACTGTGCCGTGTGTATGCAACATGGCCTATTCAGCATGCGTATGCTACTGCTCAACATGAAGTCACCGAGCCTCGCCGCAGGCCTCAGAGCCAACATCTTTGTATTACAGTGCTCTCATATACCGCTCCTCGTCTCGTCAGTGTCTCAGCCTTTTTTAAGGTAAGATAACAACGTCAGCTCAGTTTTTTTCTTTAATAATGTCCAACCATAAATTGCCAATTAGTGCCATAGAAGAACCGCAGTAGTGGTTGGTTTGGAAGGAGACTGGGAGGAGGATAAAGACAGGGCTGAGTATATGTAGCCAAAGATAATATGGATAATCTATAGATACTCCACCGCCCCTCCTCTTGTCTTCCTGATGACTCATATCTTCTGTCATAACCTTTTTTTTCCTTCACTTTCTCTTTCTCTCCGCTCTGTATTTGCTCTCATAAAGTCTTTTATCATCTCTTGTTTTCTCCTGCCCTCTCCCGCCCTCTCCCGCCCTCCTCTCCATCTCTTTAAATGGTCATTTCTCCCCAGTCCTCTCTCCTGCCTCCCATCTTAAACACTTAATTTCCCTTTCTCTTCCTCTGCTATCCACTTTTCCTCCGCCCTCCTTCTCTTCATCCTCCACTTTCACTGCTCTCATATTATTTCGCCTCAGCCACACTTGTATTGATCTGCTCTCATACTGGACCTGCCTGGCTAATTTCTCATACAGTCTTGCAAAGCTCAGGACAGTTTTATCTGAGTAACACGTTTCATTGTTATTGTTAAATTTGATTAGACAAGTCCATTAAGGATTGTAATATTTAATTACAATATTGCTGTCAAGACTATTTCAGTCCAATTGTACATTCGCTAAGCCCCACCCCCTTCAGTTACTGCTGCTATGACTGTCCAGCTTTCCTCTCACACAGCACATAATGATAATGGTGGCAGCTTTAGCACTTGGAATTCTTGGTAATTTTTGAAACAATGGGCCCTTGATTTCAAACAGAAGTAGACAAAAGACCATTTCTCATTTCTAGCTGGCGACCGTCGATTTTGTCGGCTCTTGTGAGCAGATTTTATCGGCTAGCTAATTAAGCTAATAAGGTGGTTGAAAACGCCTTCGGCTGACTCAGTGTTTCGAGCTGACTCGTTTTAAAACAAGAATCCTGTAAAGGGGTCTTACAGTAAATATGCACATGATGGCTACATACATGATATCATGCTAAAAGCATCAGGCTAAAGCTGAACATCCCAGGAAAAAAGTCATCATCCTCACCAGTTGATCCATGTAGAAGACAGAGAAATACAGAAACAGCATTGTTCTTGTATTTCAGTGTAGAGCTACAGAAGTTAGTCCTAGTATTATAAGTATGAAAGTATGAAAAATGTAAGATCAGATTTATTCATTCTAACATATTTAGACTGGCTGCTTGCGTGGTTTACATACTTGGACAAGCAAGACAGAGGTTAGACTTATTATCCTTATCCTTATTGTCCGTATCACCAAGAGGAAAAACTTCTAAGATGAAGAACTGATGTATTTGGCAAACGTAATGCTATCTTTCGCAGATAGCAGGTTTAGCTGTAAACTTCCCCAAATCCAACATCCAACAGGTCAGAGCCGCTAACGTTAGCTTAAACTCTGATAGCATCCAGGATGTGGATGTGCTATTGTGAGGTTTTTTAACATAGCCTGTAACCCCACAAAATATTCTAGTATGAAATTCTCCTTGGAAGTATGCTAGGTTAAGGTTACAAGCCTACTGTATAGTAAGTTAGATAACCGTACATACTAATGTCTCGAGCTTACGTTACAGCAGGTAAACACACTGTTTATTCAATTCTTTGTACATTTGCACTTCTGTTTTGGAAAAAAGACACCACCCTTCAAACTCTATATATAAGGAGTGTCGCTCTCACTACAGCAGTATGCACACCGCCTCATTATGTGCATAGTTACTGTTGCTAAGCTATAACCGGACAATTGCTCATCCAGGGAGCGGTCTCATGAATGGGGAATTGTGATGTCCATGAAGGTTCTCTGTCAACCAGACCACATAATATTTACAAGTAGTACGTCAAAGGTAGGATATTTATATTTACCTTTTGTCCATATGGATCAGGAGTAAAACCCACCAAAGTTGAACCAACGACATCATATAAAACATCTAAAACACTCTCACTCACCTTGTACAGGTTTATAACCTTTTTCATTTGGAGACTTGGGGGAGGGTGGGCTTCCATCACAGTAATGCATATTTCACCAGTCGGCCTGTTAAATATGACCATCCCCCTGATCACAAGTGCTTTTTGACTGGCTGGCTTTTATGACGGGGTAAATCATGACCCAATTCCATTCCATTAGCAAAAGTACTTTCAAACAACGTCCTCAGCCATGGGATCTAAATAGGCTCTGATTAGGCACTATTAATCATTGCTTTGCTGACACGCGCACCCGTAAAGACATACTTTACCCATATAGCTCATTAAAAGGGGAAAGCACACTAGGGGATGTGTTCTGTGTGATTTAGTGGTAAGAGAAGGCTTTTAGGGGTACCTGATGGTGAGAGTAGATAGTGACACCATCAGTGCTGGACACAGGTTTAGAAGTGACCAGCTGCTGCTGCTCCTCTACCCAGCGGTCCATATCGGGGTTGGGGAGCTTGGGCCCCCTCCGTCTGAGGGTTTGAGGGGTCCTCTGAGGCGTCCTCGGGCTTCTTGGGCTGTGAGGACTGTGGGTGCGACTGCGTGGTTGATGCACAGCCGAGGCAGCTTCCCTGGTCTCGCTTTGTCCCAGCAGTGTACCGGTGCTAAAGCTGGGTTCAAAGGCAGGCTTAGCTAATGACTGACCCCTGCTCAGAGCCAGGTGGACGGCCTCTTGTTTGAGCTGGTTCAGGTTTACACCGCAGGCTCCACACTCACCCTGCTCCCTCTCTCTGTCCCTGGACTCATTGGTGGAGCGACTATGGACGCGAAGGTTGTCATGAAGAAATGCTGACAGGTCACTAGAGTCCTGTAAAAATACAAAGAAGTGGCAGAAATCATTTTACATTTACCAATTGCAAACTAACTTGGCAGTTATGTGTTTGTAATAGTTACTTGCCTGTAATTAACATAAGCTCTGTTTTCACAGAAGAGACTAACCTAATAAGATCAGAGATTCAGCTCAAGCTTCTAGTGAAGACATAATAACAAAGCTAATTTGCTTTGTTTGATTTCTGGCTTGAGAATTACATGAATGATCACTGAGCATATGGAAATTGAGTCGTGGGAAGGCACTGAAAGCAATCTTAGCACTTAGTGAAGTAATCATGGAGTCAGGAGTATTGATTAATAATACCCCTGTCATCTTTAAAAGTGCAGTAAGCAAAGAAAATGTATTTACTGCACCTTTAAAAATGTGATTCATGGAGAACAACATGCTACCAATGGTTGAAGGAGCATTTTATTTTCATTTTCCCTGCTGAGGAAAATAATATTTCCTTGTTGAAACTGAAAAAAGTGTTCCCTGGCCACAACACAGGTGATAAAGTACTGTTATAAAATGATATAAACAATAGAACACGGCTATGTTTCTTTCTGCAAATGAGTGCTGGGCAGTCATTCAGTCTTATCATTTTGCAGAATTGTGTCATGATAATTTAATGAGACTGTGTTATTTTAATAGACAGTTGTTATCTAGATGGAGGATAATAATCAAATTTCCTTTAGAACATTCTGACAACATGAGGTTTGAAAACATTTAAATCCTCCTACTTAAAAAGGTTTTTTTGACATCTGAGGTCTGAGCACTGGCCCAGGCTGTCAAAGCTAACAAAATGAACATCACACCATCATCTCGCTTTTCATCCTGACAAAGACACTCTTGTGCCTCATCCTGTTTGGTCTGCCCTTGACACCTACCAGCATCCGTCTCACTCACTCCCTCCTCCATCCCATCCATGCTGCTAGCAGCCAGCACATTACCAGTGACCCATTTTCCCCCAGAGGAGTACTGTAGGAGCCCTCAATAAGTATGTAAAACAAAGTCATTAAAACTCTAAAAGTGCTGAAACATCAGGGACTAAATGTATGTCTTCCATAAAATAATATCCAGGGGCCATTAAGTCACATGTATGTCCTGATATTCTTTTTATTCTGCATCAAACTGGCAAAATAAACAATCTACCACCTGTACATTTCAGTTTCAGGTTTGGGTGTCTTGCATTCCTCAAATAGAAATGATGACAGTTATATAAACGGAGAAGTGCGCTGTAATAGCCAGATGGGCAACTGAACTTTCCATCTTAGCCATATTGCGAGCCCATCTAAAAAAGATGGCATTACAGAGACATGATGCTTTTCAGAAATCATGCTCGGATCAATAAACCTGCAAGGAGCTAGCTGGCTTATCAGATTTCTTCTGACCATGGTTTGTGGCCACAAGATACCATCTCTCTCCTCCTCGCACTGTGTCCTGCTCTGGCCTGTGGTCTCTCTCTAAAAACATGATGCTGGCTGGGCCCCATCCCACTTAAGAGGACAAAAATAAATAGTCTTCCCTCAGTGGAGAGGACTGTGGAGATGACACATGGATGTCGAGATGAAATATTCATGCCCATTTGAAACCACTCGCGCAGAAATGGCACGGGTTTACTTTGTCGATTGGAGTGTGTTTGATGGATGTTGGTGGTGACAAATGTACAGATGGCTGGTGTGCATACCTCCCTGAGGCAGCACTGTAAAGACTGATGTGCCCACGTGAACATTAAAACACTTTTTAACTGACTTAAACGTGCAGCATTCACATATACAGTCAGAAAATATGTTAAAAGTGGCAGTTTTATTAACAAAGTCGACATGTGTGTGATTACATTAGGGCTGCAACTATGCTTTTTTTGCCAATTAATCGCTTAATCCTTTAGTCTGCAAAAAAAATGTCCATTACAATTTCCCAGAGCCCAAGCTGACATATTCATGTTGCTTGTTTTGTCTGACCAATGATCAACATGCCAGACCTTAAAGATTTCCAAATTTACTGTCACAGCAGACTATAAAACAGCAAATATTCACATTTAATTATATATATTTATATTTTTCTGTCAATCAACTAATTGATTGACTGACTCATCATTAAGCTCTGGATTATATACAGTATATATGTACTTACTCTATCACAGTTCATATTTGTTGAAAATATGTGCCATCACAAGTGTAGTTGCACAAAACAATATCCAGCAGTATCATTATACTTTATTTTATTATCTGTCAACTATAACCCTATACCACCACCTGCTGAAAAGTCCTGAGATGTGTTTACTTCAGTCAGCCTATATTTGTGTCTGTGCCGATACTGGACCCCAAAGACCCTTCTCCATCATATCAACCTGAAAGTGAGCGGACGGATCTTAAGTGCGTTTGCGGTGCACCCCCATCCCTGACCAGCTCCATCAGAGCACCGTGCATGGCTACTGACCTTGCAGGAGAAGTGATGGTGAACAGCCAGGCTCAGAGCTTGTTTCTTGAGAGCAACTAGGGTCGCTGAGCACTTCTCGCAACGCGCAACTTTCCTGTCAGACCTCCCAAAGCCAGGATTCGCCGACATAGTGCCTCTCCATATAGTCCCGCTAGAGGACATAGTACTCCTGATGCGGTCTCCTATGGTTCCAGGGAGAGACTTGTATGACGGGACGGCGTCTGCTCTCTGGCACATATTCCGATGTGGGTCGCCTCTGGTCCCTCCGGCACCCTCAGGAGTAGGGCGCTCCTTGGGCTGGCAGTCTTTCCGTTTAATACTTGCAGAAAAGCCGACGGGCTCACAGTTATGCTGCAATTCTGAGCTCTGAGAAATACATGATTATAAGAAGGATGTATGTGGGCTTTGGCAGCGGGAAATTAGATGTCAATCGACGTGGACAACTGTAACCACACCCAAATGTTTTTCTTGCAGTGCAACAATATTATTCTAATAAGAAACTCTATAAAGACCATACAATGCTTAACAAACGTGAACAATTTCTGTTCATATTGAATAAATCGGACTTACCCAGTGTGTTTCTCTGACCGGGGCAGGAAATCTCTCTCCTCTTCCAGTCAGAGATGACATGACAACTTGTTAATATTTAAAAAGACATCCGAACAAAGGCAGGGTGCGCTTTTATTTATTTTTGCCGAAGCTCCGTGGATGTAAAGCAAAAATATTTCACTCATGGTAGGTTCAAGAGAAAAATGTGGCAGACTAAGAAGAGGTTGGAGAAAGTGTCTCAGAGCTGGAGTGATGACAGTGGCACAGTGGAGAAGGAGTGAGTGAGCGCACCGGAGAACACTTCATGAATTCTCGTATTTATTGAAGCCTCCTCAGGGAGGCAGTAAGGAGCAAGTGTTCAGACAAACAGTCAAACAGAACAGGCTGTTGCACAGTTTGTTAATGGAATTCACTTGATTTGTCTTTCTTTCCTAAATAATAATTCCTGTGTAAACTCGTATACTGTGCACCTTCTTACAACAGACTTGCAGATGATAAAGATTCCTGCATGGACGTAGCTACATGCAATCACTGTAATCCTCCTATAATATTACTGTAGGAACTATAGGTACATTCTACATTATGATGTCAAACACAATGTCCTATCTTTAACTTGAACACCTTAAATACACTGCCCGAGGCTCCACCCAGAGGTATTATAAAGTCTGGCAACCGTTTCTGTCCTATTTTGAGAATGAGCTCCCTTCCATTAATACAATGTAGCCAACCCCCACCACCACCTCTTTTTTTTTTTTTTTTTAAACATTTGTATTTTTGTTTTGTTCAGTTTTTTTTATTTATTAAACGCATATTAACTGTATTGAAGTGGTACAATAATCTGTTTCTGTGTTTATTTTATTTTGGAGTATTGAGTACTACTGTGATTGTACAATATATGTGAAAATCAATAAAAATATTTGAATAATAATGACGTCAATCACAGTGATGTCGCTATAATGTTCCTTCTGAAGATGTTACTGTTAAGTAGGCCTAGCGCTGAGGCCACCTTTGTAGTGATAGTAGCCAAGTAAACAAAAAACCAGAAATATATGGAAGGCTTTTTTAAAACAACTTTATTGAACTATACAGAAGAATTATAACATAAGGCAGAGACAGTATAGAAATTAGATTAAAGGGTTACTACAGCAATTTAGCACTGCACTTCCATAAAGTTGGGGGACTCACAAGAGACCCAGTCCCTAGTATGGGTCAAGCTCTAAAAAAGCAGGAGCCTACATTTCTACATCTGATGACATCTTCAGGGTTATTTTCTCAGACTTGACATATAGCTCCAGAGCCATGGAAGACATTACACAGCTGTTTTCACAAGCTGCGTAGCACTTACCAGGACTAGCAAACCGAATGTCATGAGTAAAGTCGGCGTACTGCCCCTTTAAATGAATTATAAATTAACCATAATAACAAAGTTGACAAAACATCAAATGTGCTTCATGGTGTCTTTCCAGCAGAGTGACAGTTCTTGTGTTTGTATGCATAAACGTGTTCCACATCAATTGACAAATGTCTGAAAATAACTGCATTTGATGTTCTTGAGTTATGAATTTGGTATCTCTGTAGCAGACAAGAAGTTTTATACAGTCGTCAACCCTTCTGTTATCAGTGTGAGCAAATAAAAATAAAACTACGTATTCAGAAAAATGAAATAAAAGTTATAGCATAGCCTATTAAAGTTGGTTCATTGGCTTTGTGTTGGGTGATAGCTAGCCTATCCTAAATCCAACAATGATTTAATGTTAATACAAAAATATGAATAAATTATTAATCATTTAGATTTCTATTTTCCCGTGGACGAGACTACTTTTAGAAAAGTTTTACAAAATATACTTTATAGCCTACTTCGTACAAGGACCATTATTCCTACTAAATAATATTGTACATTACGGTATTCTATATCTTATTATTGTCCTATACTCTATAATGCTATGAAAATGCATTCTATATGCAATATGTTTAGGCTACATCTTTCCAAATATATATGATTTTTTAAAATAACGATAAGCTGAGTAATATCCTGGGTGTTATTTGTATGAAATTGTTTTTCCTCTACATTTTGTCCCACTTGTTCCACAACAACGCTTTCTATGTGATTTGTTTTGTTATTACGGCAGTGACAGATGGTCGGCGGGCTATATAACCACGCTGCGTCGCTCTCTGGGTAATTACGGTAGGGGATGTCATCCTCCTCCCCCACTCCGCAGGCTCAGCACAGCGCTTTTGCCGGTGAAAGATTGGTCGGACAGTGCGGGTGCCATTTGGCGCAGTTTTGAGCTACATCCGTTAACAAAGACAGTCCAGTTATTTATTTGTCGTCGTATTTGTGAATTTTATTTAATCCAATTTACCGTCAAACATTCAAAATGAGCGCAATTAACGTTAAAAAGCTGAAAGTTAACGAGCTGAAGGACGAGCTGAAAAAGCGTAATCTTTCGGACAAGGGGCTGAAGGCCGAGCTGATGGACCGCCTGCAGGCCGCGCTGGACGAGGAGGCCCTTGCCGGAGACTCCCCGCTGGACCAAGAAGCTACGGCGGACGAGAGTTTCGGCCAAGCCGCCGACCAGGAGGGTATGGGAGAGGAAGAAGAGGGTGAGGGCCCGATAGAAGAAAGCATGGAGGCCAACGAGGAGGAGGCGGAAGAAGAGCCGGAAAATGGGGGCGACGGTGGTGGCGCTGCAGAGGACGAAGAGATGGGTGAGGGGGAAGAGGATGGGGACGGGGACGAGGAAGATGAGATGGATCCAATGCTTAAGGGAGATGTGGACGACATGGAGAAAATAGACGCAGAGGATGGTGAGCCCGGGGACCAGGCTGCTGAGGGTGAGTCGACCGGACTGGTTATCAAAATGTGACTGGCTGGATGGACTGTGGCTGGGTGTCGGTTTTTGCTATAGCGCTAATGCTACCGCGGAAGGGAGCCGGCTGGGAATGACCAAATTTGAATGCGTAACCATACAACCGAGCCTCAATGTTGAGCTAGATAGCGTGACCTCACTAGACTAGCAAGCGTTAGCCGGCACGCTAATTTAACGTTAGCATCGGTCACCACCTTGGTAGCTAACCTTACCGTTAATTATTTTGTAACGTCGAGTATCGATAGTCCAGTCTACAAACTTAGCATTATTTCTTAATAATTTAATGTCGTTAGCCACAATTAATAAGTGAAGGAAGTGAGAAATAAGCTATTAATTTAACGTAGTCTTTTTTTTTTTTTTTGTTACGCTGGGTTAGCGTGTTAGCTTGCCAGCTAACGTCATTTTCTTTGTGTCTGTGGTGCAGTGCTAAATAGCTGATCAGCCGGTTAGCTAGTTCAGTGGTTCCCATTTTGACGTATCACTACGAATGAGATGGTGGGGTGGAGGTCCGCCAAGACAATCACTTTTATAATTAGCGCATAAAAAAATGGCATAATATAAGCAACATGTTTTGAAATGTTGGAGGTTTGACTAACTTTCTGCAGTGATTGTAGAGTGTCTTGCCTCTGCTTCTGTCCTGTTAATTACCTTAAGCTCAGAAGGGGCAGTTCCAAAAGAAATGTAAGTTAAACTCTTAATTTCGAATTTCTTGGGAATGATAGACTAAATATCTACACATGGGATGACACATGTGTATAAGCCGAAGTGTGTTTGACTTCAAAAGGGGCCGGGAACACCTGAACTAGCAGACCCAAAGCTGCGCGGAAGATGGGGTAGGCGCTGAACTGCTTGTCTAGCACGTGGGTTAGTTTGTACGTGGTTTGAATAGAAAGTGTCATCTTGTTGGAATGAACATAGAAAATGTGGTTTACAATTAATAGCCACCTAGGCAATTCGGGGTAAGCTATGGGGGAGGCGGGTCAGTCCAGGTCTAAGCAGGGTTCCCTATTTCCTTGCATGATGCGTTTGTCCCAGGCCACAGTAGACTTGTCCTCTTAATGAAATGGACTCATATCTGAATATTATTAAAAACAGTATATTCTAAGCCCTTTATTGCAGGGTAAATGTCCCGTTACTTTGCAGAGACTTGTTATTCCAGCCCCAGGAAACACTGTTTACAATGTTTAATTTGGACCAGCTTACATTGTAATTACTATCTGGTCATTAGGGCTGTTACAATTTATGGAATATGATTGTGTTTGTTTAAGTGTAATCATGAGGTGTTACCTCTTAGTTACCTTTTTTAACATTGATGATTATGGTCGACAGAATGTAACTAATGAACGGGCTTTGTGGGCCAGAACCCCACTGCCAGTCCGACCTCTCTCACATAAAAAGGAGCACCTCATTCTATATCTTTGTTCTATTTTCAAAGGGGATGCGGACAAAGACACGAATGCTGATCAGAAGAATAAGAAGGGTGTTAAGAGACGCCGGGAGGAACATGGAAGGGGCTACTTTGAATTTATTGAAGAGAACAAATACAGCTGGTAAGGATGGGACAGAGCAAAAATGGCCTTCAGCATCCCTGAAGCGCCATCCATAGCTTTGTTGAACTGTATTGGCTTTAAGTGCCAATGCACATATAACTAGCCAGAGGAAAATCCTCATTTTCAAGTATACTATTTATTGAAAACCTTACTTTCACACACATGTTTTGAGGGTCATCCCTGACTACTTAAAGAGCCTTACCATTTACCTTTTACAGTGCCCACTCACATTTGTGTCTTTAATGACCTGCATTCTGTAGCAGAAGTGCAACTATCAAGCCTCTATGAATTTTCACATCTGTTCCTCATGCCACGTATTGTTTTGGAAAGCCCATTGTGTCCTCAAGGTGAATCGAGGCTGGTCAAAGAGAACAAACCCAAGAGGAAAGTAGCAGATGTGCACGTTTGAATGGAGGGAGGATGGGGAGGAATAGCTGAGAGGTGTGGGAGGAGGAGGGGTCCACTGCTGCAGGGTAGCACACAAGGATGTAGCAAGATTCCCAAAGTGTTTGGAACGTCCACGGAGGAGCTCGCTATTGACCGTCCATCGTTTTGCCTCGCAATGATCTTTTCTTTTTTTTTTTTCCCGTTTTGTTTGGTTGTATGACGTCAAAATGCTATTTCTGTCTCATGTATCATGTCTTGTATGTAAGTTATCATGGTGTGAGAGTGTGGATGTGTGTTTGCAAGGCTCTTTTCTACCCCCCTGCACAGGTGACATCATGCATGGTGTGCATGGGTGTGTGTGTGTGTGTGTGTGTGTGTGTGTGCGTGCATACATGTACCTACTTCTTGGTCAGTGTTTTGTTTTCATTGCGCTGTTGACACACCTAAGGATCAACTGGGAGAAAATGAAGTCGCTTTTTGATTCAGCCTTTTTTAAAATATATTTTGGGGAGAAGTCTGGGACTCTTCAGGACGCCAGAACTGTTAGAACACAATAATATTGCTGCCTCTTCAGGGGCTCCCCCCACCTGAATCTAACAGTCAAATAAAATAAAAAAAATTATATATAGTTTTTTTTTTTTTTTTTATTTTTTTTTTTTTTTTTGCAAGTGTCCACTCGTTTCCAATTGCAAGTCCAATTTTTTTCCATTACCATAATATTTTCCCCAACAATTTTGTAGAGCTTTAATCTATTGACCATATGCTCCAACTCAGACCGTATGTTCTCCAGTCAGAGCCATCATAAATCTCCCCACAGCAGCCATTTGTACAGCACTTGAGGCTGTTTGAGGACAAATACAAGAACAGATGTCTCTGGAGATGTTAAGACTGCTGCACACGATGAGAATGGGATGACGAACCCTAAACCTGTTCCTTCCTACTAAATATTTACTCAGTAATACTTACTTAGATCACTGCTTCAGGTGGATTAATGCTTAAGCATCATTTAAATGTTTACCTTCTTCACAACAATTTGACGTAAGAGATTTAGGTGCCTACTCAAGCTACAGAGTTGGTAAGTTGCTGTAGCTCTCGGTACACTGTGATGCTCATTTCAAGCAGCTAAGCATGGTGACAACTTTTCCTTGCATAGTTACAAACACAGTTAAAGACCAGTTAGTCATGGCCTTTTTTCATTTAAAATTCCACACATGGGGAGTTAAATATAGCTGCACCCGCCTTCGCTTTGACTGACCCCACAACAATTCTGGAGATCAAGCACACTGATCTCAAAGGGGAGAGGTCTGCTTTGATTTGATCCCTCACCAATGGATAGCCTTGCATGTTAAGGCCTGCGGAGGTGCTTTCTTTCTGTGTATCTCTCACGTTTTAGATTTCGCTGGATGCCACAAGGTAAGTGTTGTCTGCCAAGGCCCACAATACAGCCACAAAGTTTGGAGGCTTGCTTGTCCTATTTACTGTCTCTATTTTGTGTTGTTTCCCCTAGTCTGTCTTTCCACTTCTCTTCCCAAATATTTTTCAGCAAGTGGTACCCAAGGCATCTATATGTTCCATGCACTTGCATTGACATGTAAATCCTCTAATTGACTGGTTGGTATCTCCTTTCAGGGCCTCATTTAAGTCTCCTGTGCCCCCCCTGGAGGAAGAAGATGAGGAGTTTGATGACACAAAAGTCTGCCTGGATGCCTGTAAGTCATTTTAATGGGAAATAACTACATTAAAGGCTTTTTTTTTTTTTTTTTTTTTAAAGCCATGTTAATGTCCGCTATCGAAAATTATAATTGCAAAGAAGACCTGTCCAAGAAGACTTAAATGACAGAGCATTAATTATACTGTGTATCCACGTAAATGGGTATCTGATAAACGGATAGTGACGAGCGTGCTTTTTGACTGTTCTAGACAACTGCGACCTGCACTTTAAGGTGTCCCGGGACCGTTACAGTGCCTCTTCTCTCACAATGGAGAGTTTTGCTTACCTGTGGTCCGGAGGCAAGGCCACCTACGGTGTGAACAAAGGCAAAGCTTGCTTTGAGATGAAGGTACAGTAACACAGCTGACATATTGTGCACTTTGAAGAATTCACCTTTTCCTGCCGATCCGCACGATTCTTTTTATTGGACTAGTGGAAGTGAATCCTGATGCATTTTGTTCATGCGTTTTGCTTCATGTCAACAGATTACAGAGAAGATTCCTGTGAAGCACATTTCCAGCAAGAACATGGAGATTCATGATGTGCAGGTCGGCTGGTCCCTGGCTACCGGCACCCTGCTCCTTGGTCAGTGTCTTTATTTATTTATTTCTTCCTTCCTTCCTTCCTTCTGTATATTGGAGTGTTTGCTGTGTCATTCAGGCATTCAGTATCGGTGGAATGAAGTGTTGAGTCCAGCAGTAACTTTCCATTCACCTTTGGCAACGCTTGTTGCCAGAATAATTACTACCGTCATATAACACGTGGTCTACAGAAAACCGTTTTGAGCTTTTATGTCTATAATGACAAAACCTTGGGATATCAGTACCTCTCTGATCCACAAAATGGTGACCAAGCTAATGCAGCCATTTGCTATGATTCATTCATGCAGAATACTGACTTTACATTTCATTAATTGTATGTCTGCAAAAAAGCAAATCTTGTATTAAATCTTGACAAAACAAACAGAACTGAGTGTGTTTTAGCACTAAGGTATGCCAAATAAGATGACACTAAAACCCTGCGGCTGCTGTGATCCTCTATGAAAGGCAGTCATCTCTATGAAAGGCAGTCATCACTAAGAGGTCCCCCTAGTGGTTCATAAGCAGCATGACATGTTAATGTAAAATGGCTCCAGCTCTGGCTGCATCACATAGTAATGGTGGCTGGCCTGTTGCCAGCATAGACATGATTCACACTATTCCAGAGTCCCAGTCACTGAGACATGGGATGTTAATTCAGAAATATTCCATCTGTTAGCTGTCAAAAAGTGTTTTTGTCAATGAATGTGTTCTCCCATGAATGTCTAGGTGAGGAGGAACATTCTTACGCGTACTCTGGGAAAGGCAAGAAGACTACCAACTGTGTGACGGAGGACTTTGGAGAAACCTATGAGGAGAATGACGTCATCTGCTGCCTTATTGTAAGACATAAATGCTACTTATATTTATCAGTTTATTAAAGTAGATGAAAACCAGTTAACTACATCCCTACATTCATTTTTTAAATTTAATATGTTATCAAGATGAAATAACTCACATATGACAATGAACTGCCTTATTTTAAAAATGAAGTGTAATGCCTAACTTATGTCTTCATCACACAAGAAACTTTGCGTCTTGTTCTCTTTGCCCAGGACTTTGAGGGTGAGGAGCTGGTGTTGTCCTTCGCCAAGAACGGCGGGGAGCCGGCTGTCGCTTTCCAGGTCGCCAAGGACAGTCTGAACGGCCAGGCCCTTTTCCCCCACATCATTTGCCACAACTGTGCTGTGGAGTTCAACTTTGGCCAGATGGAGACTCCGTACTTCCCTCAGCCCCAGGGCTACGCCTTCCTGCAGCAGATCCCTGTGAGCGAGCGAGTCAGGGGGCTCAAGGGGCCACAGACCAAGGCTGACTGTGAGGTGAGCATAGTACAGGAAAGTTTGTAAAATGCTTAATTTCAACATAATCTGGTGTTTCATCATCGACACAATCACTCATGTGAACCAAAATCTTTTAATATTTGAAATGAAACGATCCCGTCGTCATATTTGTTTTATGTCTCCTGGCATTTATAGTAGCAATTTAGATGTGGTGATAAAGGATTTGAGAGTCTGGAAAGTTTTGGTTTAGGTACCTTGAAAGTGCTTGTAAAGTACTTTTTTAATTGGTCATGCAGTGAATATATATTCTTTGATATTCATAACTATAATATTCAGGCGTGTTTCAGTGTTTTTAAAGTCAGTTTTTTTTGGGGGGGGACTGATCTTAATTCTTTCTTTGCCTTTCATGTTATGTAGATCATAGTGATGGTCGGCCTACCAGGTTCAGGGAAGACTACATGGGTGAAGAATCATGTCCAAGAGAACCCTGGGAAATACTACATCCTGGGCAGCGACACCATTGTGGACAAGATGATGGTCAGTACTATTATAGCTGTGTGGTTTACTGGTAGCTGGACATACTGTACAGTCTCTGCCCTACTGTTCTAGGTATGTTTTTAATGTCATGTATTCTATCATTTAATACAGATCAACAGCCTGAAACGCCAGTCAAAGGACATTACAAAACTGACTGCTATTTCTCAGCGAGCACCACTTTTCTTGGGCAAGTTTATTGAGATTGCTGCCCGCAAGAAGAGGAACTACATCCTGGATCATGTAAGTGGCTGGTGCTGAATCTGCTCACAGCACTTGCCAATATACACACAATAACACTATAAATTACAGTATAACTGAGCCTCTTTCTCCTCTCCCCCAGACTAACCTGTCTGCCCCGGGCCAGAAAAGGAAGATGTGCTTGTTTGCAGGCTTCCAGCGCAAGGCGGTGGTGGTCTGCCCCTCTGATGACGACTACAAGAAGAGGGTCCAGCAGAAGGTTGAGAGTGATGGCAAAGAAGTTCCGGAGCACGCTGTCCTCAAAATGAAAAGTAAAAACAGATACTTGGGCCATAAAGTACACTTGCATACCCTCTACAGAGTGTTTTTCTTTTTCTGTCAGATTCAGTCTTTTCTCTTTTTTGCATCCCTAATCATGTCCCCTCCCCTCCCGTCAATTACAGGCTTCTACTCTCTGCCTGACGAGGGAGAAAGCTTCAGTGAGGTCATCTATGCTGAGCTGCAGAAAGAGGAGGCGGCCAAGCTGCTGGAACAGTACAAAGAGGAAAGCAAGACAGCTCTGCCGGCTGAGAAGAAACCCAACCAGGGAAGCACAACACCAAAAAGAGGCGGCGGCCTGCGTGGTGGTGGCCGGGGGGGCAAGAACCAGTTTGGTCGTGGCGGTGGACCCGGGCAGAGAGGCGGTGGCCGTGGAGGCTTCCAGAACAGAGGCAACTTCAGAGGAGGTATTATTGACACTTGGGAATGTAATCAATGCCATCTTATTATAAAATGTTCTTATTACTGTGTAGATCATATTTTGCCTAACTGTTTCTGATCTTTCTGCAGCTCCTGGCCCTCGTGGCAGCTTCAATCGTCCCCCTCGCGGCTTCTTGCCTCCCCCAGCCTTCAGAGGAGGGTTCCCCAACCGCGGAAACTTCAACCGCGGCGGCCCCATTCCCAGCCTGGGCGGATCCCCCAGAGGCGGCCCAATGAGGGGTAGCATGGGACCCAGAGGGGGAGCCATGAACAGAGGTGGCCCAATGCACAGGGGGAATATGAACAGAGGAGGTGGAGCCAGCATGAATCGTGGTGGAAACAGGGGACATCCCAGTCAGGTGGGTTTGATAAAGACACTTGGACCTTTTTTGTTGTTGTTGTTGTGGGGTTTTTTTGTAATAATATGGGTTTTAAACTTTTTATCTTGGGTAAATATGTCTACAATAGCTTCTGAAATGGTTGAAGCCTTTTTATATTCACATTTTTAATCTGTCGATGCATATTAAGTTTGTGGGCTACTGCATGGTGGTCATTTTCCTGCCTCCCTCTACAGTTTCAGCCAAGAGGCGGTCACCGTGGCAACTTTGGCAACAAGAACGGCAACTTCGGTAACAACAGGAACAGTGGCAACTTTGGCAACAGGAACGGCATGGACAAGGCTCAAGCCTTCAACCAGAGCTGGCAGCAAGGGGTCAGTATTTCTCTATTTGCATATTATAGTAGACTTCACACAGACGGTCAGGGTTAAAGGTGATACAGATTAAGTTTACTTGAATATGTAAATAAAACCATACATTCCTATCAATAAAAATTAGTTTTAATATTGAATTATTATTTAATATTCTGATAAGGGAGAAACCCCATCATTATGGCCCAAGTGCTTACTTGGAATGGATAAACAGATACTATTATAAACTTCTACTACCAGTGCAAAACGTTTTCCATAACAAAGCAGTTAGATTTAGAATGTCCTCTTTTATTTTTTTTTTTTGTTTTGTTTTTTCTTCACATATGATTCAGGTTGATATAATGGGCTCGGGGTTTGATTTTTTCCTCAAAGCTTGTGAATGAAATGCTTTTTTAGGTGCTTTTAATCTCAGATGTCAGAGCATGCTTGAATGCACCAACAAGGAACCTTTTTTAAAGCCCCTGCCTGTAACTGCATTATCATGAAACAATAACCTAACTTTGACCAAACAAAAGTATGCATTGCCAATCTCAGGTGAAATCTTTAGCTGATTGTGATAGTGTACTGAAATGAGTACAAAAGCACATGTATGTTGGAAGTATGAACACAAATTAAACTTGGCATCTCGTGTGTCCTGTGCAGTTCTGGAACCAGAAGCCGTGGAGTCAGCAGTATCAGCCTGGATATTACTAAGACACTTGTTCTAACAGACTGGTGGCCCACACTGAGACCCACCGCTAGCCACGGAACATCCCTCCACCGCCCCCCTTTTTGATTTTTCTTTTCCTAGAGCCCACTTTTAATCATCTAAAACCCACCAACTGAAGACTAAAGCGATATGGAGTAACAACATTCCACATCGGAGAGGAGACCAGGCAACCGGAGTGTAACTGAAGCTTTATAATATCTATATACACATATACGACGTGGGTTCAGTCTCATTCAGTCATCAGTTTTATTTCTTTTGTTGTATTTTTCTATCTTTTTTTTTTTTCCACCACTTTTAAATGATGTGCTTTTAAAAAACAAAATGTCATGTTTGTAATATCAGGAACCAGAAGCATTTTGCCAACCTGGCAGATGTTGAGACAGATTTTTTTTTTTTGTTTTGTTTTGTTTTTTTTTCTTCCCCAGGGTTGTGCATTTTATCTGTGCTGTGATTTTTTTTTAATTTTTTTTTTTTGTTTTGTTTTTTTTAAATTGTAAATATTATTTTTATTTTTTTTGCGTAGTTTGTATGACAAGTTTAAGAACAGTAATGATTTGAAAGGAACCTTGGCTTATTAGCGAGAAGCATGGGAGGTGATTATATTGTTAGACTGTACGTGTCAATATAGTCCACTGTCAAACAGTTCAACTGAAGCAACAACTGAATTACAGAAAGTTTGTCTTTTGTTCCCAGTATCAAACCTGTAACCTAAACTCTATAGACCTACAATAAACAACTCATTGGCTTTTTTACTTTGTTCCTGGCTTATGACTTTTTTGATTCAGTTCAAAGGTGTGTAAAAGACCTTTGAATGGGGGCGGTGTCCTAGTTTGCTACTTCAAACAGTATGGACATCAGCGCCACTACAAGCCCCAGTTTGCACCTCATTAGTAAAGTATTCCCTTCAAGTGTCCTGCCTTTGATACGTCTTTTCCAGTCCTTTAGCTATTCTAATGTACATTTGTTTGACAAAGTATTTTGGCCAAGCCATTATAGGGATATAAGTAAGCCATTTTTAGAACTCATTATGCCTTTTTTAATTTGTTTATAAAATGTGTTTTAATTTATATTTGGAAAATTAGGCTACGTTTGATAGGAAGCGCGGTTTGTAGATTCTTTAGCAACGGTTCCTTTAGTGCAGTAGACTTCTGAAAAACAGCGAGCACTGATCAGTCTAATTACAAACCATAATAGCATTTCATCTTAATTGAAATAGTGGCGTCTAAATAAAAAATTCTGAACAAATTTCTGATGATGCTAGTTCAGCACAAAAGTGATTTGAAAGCAGTCAGGGGGGTTACTCAGTCATTCTCACCAGCAAACCTAAAGGGCTACGCAGCATCACAACACATCCACTATTAACACCACCAACACTTGAAGTGAAGACCTTGTCAGAGTGATGGGAGGGGGGAAAGAAGCAGGGAGTGACGTTCTGTCAGCTTAAAAGGCAGCATTATGTTGTTTGGAAGCACTCCAGAGTTCATGTTGGTGACTGTGTGGCCCGGCAGTAATGGCAGCTCCTCATCCAACTGCCCATAACGTGTCCCACCACACTATCCTGGCAGAGGACACCCGACACTAGAACAACGTCAGAGCTGGAAAACAGCATTACAGTAGATCAGACAAAATGTGGTCGTGTGTGTTTCCATTGTTTTTATTTTTTACCTGCCCATGTTGGATATTTAATAAACATGTAAATACTTCACCACTATTTCAACCATGCACGAATGTTCATTAATTAATTGACTTTGAGTAATAACTGTATTGTGATTAAGAAAGTGTTAGTCTGCCCGAGTACTGCTGTGTGATGAATTGTCAACTATATTTAAATGTCTGGAGAGTTTGTGCCCTCCTGTTTTATCGTACTGGATAGATAAATCTAGCAAGAATGCAAGCTTTGAGTTTACAGCATAATCTGTAACAGACACTATATTTTTATCGCTTTATGTTGCAGGTTGTATATCAGGTCTTTTATGATTAAACCGACAATGCAAAAGCTTTGAGACTTTTGAGATTTGTTGTCTTTTCTATCTGACAAGTTTTTGATATTTGTGTTGAAAAATTTGGAATTGTATTTTCTTTTTTAATTTGTCTCAACTCTATTAAAGTTAAGAAGCTGGTATACAGTGACTTTGTGGTTTATTTGCAGTGCATATAAAAAGAAGTTTTTGGGTTGTGTTGTCTTAAAACATTGAATCAGAGTAGATTTAATGTGGCTTTTTTGACACACTGATCGACAGAAAAAGGCAATTTAATGTCAAAGTGAAAACATCTCTACCTATTACAAAAAACAAAATACTAGTTTGCAAGCATTTAGATGCACCTTGGGCAGTAATTACACCCTTAAATCTGTGTGAATCCACACATTTTCAGTTGGAATGAGTTCTTGACTTTGACTCAGCCACTCCAGGACGTTAACATTGTTTTTAAAGCCATTGCTGTGCAGCTTTGGCTTTATTCTCAGGCTCACTGTCTTGCTAGAAAACAAATCTTCTCCCAAATAGCATCGCTTCCAAATTCTAGCAGACAGTGCCAAGTTTTCCTCCAGGATTTCCCTGTATTTTACTGCATTCATTTGACCCCGTACCATCCCAATGCTTCCAGGGCGTGCTGCAGAGAAGCATCCCCACATGATGCTGCTGCCACCATGCTTCACATTCATGATGGTGTGCAGTGATCAGACCACAGAACCTTCTTCCAGCTGACTTCAGAATCTCTCAGGTGCCTTCTGGGAAACTGTAGATGAGATATCACGTGAGTTTTTAAGCCATGCTATGCGTCTGTCGGTCAGCACCTCCACCCAGTAGACGCTGACCCGGGCGTTGTTGACGGGCCGGTGGTTCTTCCTCTCCACCGCGAAGCGTTTGTGGTAGGAAGCCCGCTGGTAGAGCTTCAGCTCCGCCACGGTCATGGCATGCCTCGCCTCCATGTGGAACACCATGCGATGCAGAGTGGTGTCGGAGTGCACCGCTTTGGTCCAAACTGAAATATTTCAACTATTGGAGGGATTCTGTACAGACATTGATGGTGACCAGAGGATGAATCTTAATGACTTTAGTGATCCCCTGACTTTTCATCAAGCACCACCATGAGGTTGAAATACTTGGTTGTTGCTGAAACATTTTAACAACTTTTAGGTGGATTGCTGTGAACTTTGGTTCATGGCCCCCAGAAGATGAACTGTAATAACTTTGATCCCCTGACCTTTGATCTAGCGCTATCATCAGGTCACAAATACTTTGGTTTATGACCAAATACCTGCAAAACTAATGACATTCCCATCAGCCTCAGCTGTACTTCGTGTTTAGTGCTAATTAGCAAATGTTAGCATGCTAACACATTAAACTAAGATGGTGAACATGGTAAACATTACACCTGATCAACATCCACATGCTAGCTTTGTTATTGTGAGTACATTAGATTAGAGCATTTAGCCAATAAAGAGCTGCTAGCATGGCTGTAGACTCTTGTTTTAGAGTGGCTTTCTCTTTGCCACTCTCACATAAATATAAATCTGGTGAAGCAATCTCTCCAATTTCAAGCCTCCGAAGCCTGGCTGAGATTTACAGCTGTGTCATACTCTTTCCATTTCTTAATGACTGATGCTCAGTGTCTTGGAAATGTTCTTTCATCCTGACTTTTTTTAGATTAGCCACAATACTGACTTGCCAAAAGTTGGACCATCCAGATACAGGTGTATTTATACTACGATTAATTAAAAGCCCCTTCGTAGTGATTTCCATTTAACTAATTGTGTGACTTCTAAAGCCAGTTGGCTGCACCATTAAATGTTTAGCTGTGTCTTATTAAAGGAGGTGAATACTCAAACATGTATTTTTGTACTTTGTAATTCATTTAGATTGCTTTGTAGAGATCTGTTTTCACTTTAATCTTAAAGGGTCTTTTTCTGTTGATTCAGTGTCAAAAAAGCCACATTAATTCTACTTTGATTTAATGGCGTGAAACAGTAAAACGTGAAAAGATGAGGGAATACTTTTTAAAGAGTAGCAGAGTGCGTAGGACATTCACTCTTTGCAGCACCACCTGTGTTTCTTCTATGCCCATGCCTCCCAGTGTTGCTGGAGGTGCATGTTGGGAATCCACTTCCCTCCCAGACAGACAGCTGCTTGTCTTTGGGAGGGAAGCATGTTTACCTCCATCAGCAGCATATTAGTGAATGACAAGACCCCCCACTCAGATAGCAAACAGTGCATTAGGTATTGGCCCGGTCTAAGTCTGATGTAAACACACTCTAGCTTAATGTGAATTGACTTGGTGTTTCTCTGTATGTGGCCGTGTAGCTCCCTCCCACTGTAAATAAAGCATCACAAGTAGGTTTGACCGTCATTGTCAACGACAGTGTGCCGGCCCCTCAGTGTAACAAATGTTATAAGTCATTAGGCAAATTATTTGCTCTGCTCTACAATTTCCTATAAGTGTAAATAAAGAGGTGAAAGAGGAGGCCGACAGCTGTATGTAACTGCATGCGAATGTGATCATGAATGTGAAAGGGGCCAGACAGCAGGGAAGAGGAAGACCAGAAACCCCTTAAGTGAAACAAAATATTTTATTTTCCAAACATAATCTCATCCATATTATGTACAGCTTGAAAATATAACACATCAGACAGAATTTGAATGATTGCTGCAGATTCAACACAACTCATACAAATTTGAATAAAAAAGATATCAAAATTTACAAAATATATAAAAGTGCTTGTGGAAGGAGGTGGAGCTCAGTGGCAGCAGGACTGCCTGTTGTGTGTGAAACCCCCAATAAATGTCCATTTAAATAGAAAGTACTAGACATGTTGTTTAAAACCATTAAATATATCAACACCCCAATGAAGAAACACTATAATATTCCTATACTTCCCAGCAGTCTGCGATTATAGGAGTACTATAGCTGTTCTCCATGACGTCATACTATGGAGACATTGTCCATTGTGCATGCACACCTCTCTACAATCATATTGGGGAATTCAGCCACTTCTATCTCAGTGTAGTCCCCCTTCTTCACCAGGTACATGATGGGTAACGGGGCACTCTCAGACACTGTACACCGCCTCTCCCCGTAGCCGTAGTTGCGCTTTGGCTGCTTGCAGCCTCCGGTGCACCTGAAGGCCTGGTAGCCCGCTGGCTCGATGATCCAGTACTGCGTCCAGGTGAGAGCACGGAAGTTGATGAAGTACTGTTCCCTGCAGCAGGTGTCTTTGTTTTGGTTGACATCGCAGTCGCCACGAGAACTGAGGAAGAAAAGGATGAAGAAAGTTAGATGACTGCTGTTACCAAGTCCCAAGCATGGGGACTCAGGAGGCCCAGAATCTGTTAGCTACGCCCCTGCTTGCCATGATTATCCAACTATGATATTTATTGTTTTTTAGTAAGTGAATCTACATATTTATCAAAATCTATTTAGAAGCAATGACTTTAATAATCACATGGGGTCAGAAGTATTAAACACTAATATGTGGAAAAACACTTGAATTAAGTACATGTGCTTTTGGGACTCTTGTTGGTTTTAATGCCAGTCAGTATTTTGCTGCAACACTTCTCCAAACCATGAGGATGAGGCGTTACACTACTACAAATCTAGTAATGAATGCAAATGGTGATAGGTAAAAAATAAATAAATAAATAAATAAAAGAGGATATGGGCTAATTGTCATACTGATACAATATCCTGTATATCAAAAGCTCGCGCCCTTACCCGTACTCTTCGAGGTTGAGTGTGTAGAGGATGAGCTCGGGTTTCCCCAAGGTGTTGTCCGTCTGCTTCTGGGTGGTAAAGCGGACACTCTTGGCCATCTCTGCCGCGTAGCTGCCAGGTCTCTCGCCCTCGATCCACACCTCCAGGTGCATAGGTGTCTTCAGCTGGGCCTTGGACCAATAGTGCACCGCCTGGGTCACATCAAAGCTCTTCCAGCCGGTCTCGTGAATGGGGATCAACCTGTGAACATGAGAGATAAGGGCGATTAATTAAAAGGAGATACAAACAATTTAATTATCTTTAAGATAGATAAGCCACTGATACCGTGATGGCGTCGCCTCTTAATTGCTCTACGGTTAATATTTTATCCCACACGTCACCATGAGAAAGCGATCCCTTACCGTGAATCTACCAGCGATGTCCGGTTGGATCCGTTTGGCAGTACTTCCACCCAGTAGACGCTGACCCGGGCGTTGTTGACAGGCCGGTGGTTCTTCCTCTCCACCGCGAAGCGTTTGTGGTAGGAAGCCCGCTGGTAGAGCTTCAGCTCCGCCATGGTCACTTCGCTGTTATCCGGGATCCTCGCCTCCATGTCGAACACCATGCGATGCCGAGTAGTGTCAGAATACACATACTCCCCGGAAATATCTAAAAGAACCGAGCATTCAAGCGTTTTAGGCGATTCTTTCTCTCAAGTGGCTTAAAATGACTGTTAGTTAAAGGCAGTTTGGTGCGTAAAAGGTCTTTGCGCACCAATTACGCACAGACATAACTGTTTACTTTAACTGATATTTGTGTCAACGCTATTTTCATATGAATTCCTACAAATTACATGTTATATATTTTAAAAATGAAAGGTCCTTACCTGCATTACCAGGGATTCCCCTCAGGATGCCCGCCAGGCTTGGCAGAGATCTGCGTCTCCTGCTGTGGTGCATCTTCAGCATGGACAAGTACTTATTTCTGATATGCGCCGGAATAACCAGATTCTCCAAATCCCTTTTATGGATCTTAGGAACTTCATCCAACCCAAGTTTCTGCAGCAGCGCGTCCTTCATATCCTGATGCGTAAAAGCCTTGGCGAGACCGACGAGAGCGGTGCAGAGGACACAAGCGCGGAGGAAATCCATGAGTAAAACGTTGAGTGTGACAAACAGCAGCACAGTGGCACAAATCGCCCAGAGACAGACAGTGTCCCTCTGACACTCATCTGGCCCCTTATATTGTTGCGGCCCTCCCAGTCGTTCGCACTTTGTCAATGGGGGCAGGGACCCTTATCAGAACAAAGGTGCGACAATACAGCCCCATCCTAAACAGGATATCTAAGTGGCCATACTTCAAACAGCAACAATTAGACTCAAGTGCCATCCATAGTGTGGAGGTATAACTTCACCATAGTTCCACTAAAATTATGCTTGATGTTGGTGGCCTGTGTGGCGTTTGATGCCAGAATGAGGATCTAAAATCTGCTCATTATGGTGTAAATAAATACAGCAATTTAAATGAATCTCGATTGTGGAAAATCAGACAATCAAACCACAAAATGATTTGTGCTTTTTATGTATTTATATTTTTTGAAAGCCAAATGTATCACAAAGTTTAAAAGTGTATCATGATGGTTAACATGCTCTTTCAGGGGCTTTTCTTTACCCTAAAAAGAAGAACTCTAAATAGATGGATTTATTTGGCAGTGAATTTGTCAGATTTCAAATATTGAATGTGAAAGTATTAGTATTACATCCAGAAACCCAGTCAACACTAATGGGAGTTTCCCAAAAATAGTGTTTTCATTGTTTTCACATAGTGAAAACACAAATTCTCTTTGTCCCTGGACACTCAGTTATTTCTCCAGGATTAAAAAAGCTTGCCTCCACGCTGAAGTGTGTCCTCTGCTGCTACACATGCGTCCCAGACAGACATCTCTTGACCCTGTGAACCTGAAGTGCCCTCTCTTCAGTAGCATCCTTGTCTACACACACACACCCCACACTCTGACGTGTACATTCCACTGGACGATGTCAGGCCGGGACAGTCTGGCAACAGTCTGTCACACAGCGGCCTTATTTGTGTCTGGGTGGCTGGAAAGCCAATTTTGTCCAGCAAAAGGTGGACCAAGATCAGGACTGAAAACCAGCAGGCTATCCAGTCTGTTCATTTTGGTACACGTGTATAACAAGGGGTCGAGGAGGAAGCAGCGTAGGGCTTCGAGGGAGGAGGGGGGCTAGAGGATTAGATGTTTATTCCGAGCCCTGTCACCCACTCTTGGCCCCCTCCAGCAGATTAAAATTATTAGCCAAACAGACAGTTAATCCAGGGGCCGGGGGGCCGGCGTGGATGTGGATTGGGGCAGGCTCTTCACAGGTTGGTGATTATCTGATTCCATTGCGAGGATTTGCCTTGCCTTTTTTGTCACACAAACATTAGAAGAGGGGTGCTCTCACTGGCTGCCCAGAAGGCCCTGCCTGTGGTTGTGTATTGGCCGGTGTTTGCTTAGAGATGTCAGACAGACTGAAGGGGCACACAGGAAGAGCAAATGACAGATGACTGCCAGACCCGCTCACTCCAGCTACTGCCTGCAGCCTACAAACAAGGCCAATTATTAACTAGTGCTGCAGAGCTGATAGCACATGACACAATCCATGTATGAAACAATAAGGAGGCCTTAAGGGAATTTTTCACACTATGAAACAAATGAAAAAAGATTTTTAAAAATATCCAGTTGCATGTGTGCAAAGGCAATTGTGTGTGTATAGAGTTAAGACTAATGACATGATTACAGAGTTATAATAACTACATAATTATGATCTTGATGCTGTTGCATTTCTGTTTTCACCCAATTAATTGCAATTTTATTGCCATTACATGGCAAGATTTTGTCTTTTGTTGCAATTTTTTGTATGATGGAATGAATGAATTAAATTTGCAATGGCAATTTGCCATTGTGCGTGTAGTATAATCATTGGTCTCATATATCAAATTTGTTTTTGATTCTAAGTTGCGACTTTAGCCATTCAAAAAAGTTTATTCTATTCTTACAAAATTAGTGCTGAAAAAATGGAACTTTAATTGTGAGACTTTATTTGTTATTACTTTATTTGATGGGGACAGTGCTCATTAATTAAGCAATGATCAACAGAGAAAATAGTGTAAATGAGCCAGAGTTGGCCTAACAGGCTCATTTTTATCCAATATCCCTGGCCAGATGTTAAAAAGAATAACCCTAAAAAAAAAGAATACAACTACATATCTTATAACATTCATATACACAAATATAGATGCACAAAATAGTACAGCACACATCCACCAGTAAATAATGCCACAGTTGCACACAGTTAAGTAAAGACAGAATCAGTGTTTTTAAGTACTGACGAATGAAAAAAGACAACATTTATTTCTAAAAACACACACACAAAACATTAAGCAGTAAGCTCCACAACACAGAGTCATGTCCCTCAAAACCCACAGCTGAGGCCCAAACTGGTCTACCAGATTACCTGATGTCAGAATTATCAGTGCAGACATGTAAATTCAGAGCCCATCCATTGTCCATGTCCAGCCAAAGGCCGAGTCTAAGTGCCTGTTGTCCAGAGCCTAAAATGCATAGACCTGCGGTATCCTCCCTCCCTCACATTACAACCCCTAATTCGGGAAATTAAGATGGCCTTTGTGTGATATTTCTCAGTCTTTCTTCCTTCCCATGCCTATCAAAGACGAGTTGCCTAGTTCAAAGCTACATCTGATGCTCCTAGGTGCCATTTCTTTTCAATCAAAGGCCAACAAGCTCCCACAATCAACAACACAGGTGTTAATTAACATCCAGACATTTGCATTCAAAAGCAGTCCAGTTTATAGGTCATTCCCTTCCATTTGTGAAACATCAAATCCCCTTTGCTCGCAGAAACTGCTGTTTGTATAATGCTTATATGAGAGAAATATTCCAGAGAGCCCTGCAGGAGGAAGACGTGGCTGCAGTGTGGTTGTTTTCCATGTGCTTAGGGTTAGACACATTATATACATTACATATATATATTTCTCAGACAGAACACATTATATATATATATAAATATATATCTCAGACAGAAGATCAGGAAGGCACCAGGCCCAGATGGCGTCTCACCCTCCTGTCACGCAGATCTTCAACAGATCATTGGAGCTGTGCGAAGTTCCCTCCTGCTTCAAACGCTCCACAATCATCCCGGTCCCCAAAAAACCCTCCATCACAGGATTAAATGACTACAGGCCAGTCGCCCTGACGTCTGTAGTCATGAAGTCCTTCGAAAGACTGGTGTTGGCTCACCTGAAGGACATCACAGGCCCCCTGCTGGACCCCCTGCAGTTTGCCTACCGGGCAAACAGGTCAGTGGATGATGCAGTCAACATGGGACTGCACCACATCCTGCAACACCTTGACTCTCCAGGCAAGGATCCTGTTTGTGGACTTCAGCTCGGCATTCAACTCCATCATCCCAGACATCCTCCACTCTAAACTCAGCCAGCTCACTGTGCCAGCCTCCACCTGTCAGTGGATCACAAACTTCCTGACAGACAGGAGGCAGCAGGTGAGGTTGGGGAACATCACGTCCAGCACCCGGACAATCAGCACTGGCGCCCCCCCATGGGTGTGTACTCTCCCCACTGCTCTTCTCCCTCTACACCAACAACTGCACCTCAGGAGATCCGTCTGTTCAACTCCTGCAATTTGCAGATGACACAACGGTCATCGGCCTCATCCGGGACGGTGACGAGTCTGCATGCAGACGGGAGGTTGAACAGCTGGGCCTCTGGTGCAGTCAGAACAACCTGGAGCTGAACACGCTCAAAACTATGGAGATGACAGTGGACTTCAGGAGGAGCCCCACAACACCACCCCCCATCACCATACCGAACAGCACTGTGTCTGCTGTGGAAACCTTCAGGTTTCTGGGATCCACAGTTTCCCAGGACCTAAAGTGGGCATAAAGCGAAGGATGTACTTCCTGCGCCAGCTCACGAAGTTCAACCTGCCTCAGGAGCTGCTGGTCCAGTTCTACACTGCTATCAACCAGTCTGTTCTCTGCACATCCATCACTGTCTGGTTTGGATCGGCCACCAAACAGGACAGGAGCAGACTACAACGGACAGTCAGGACTGCAGAAAGAATCACTGGCGCCAACCTGCCCTCCATTCAGGACTTCTACATCTCCAGAGTCAGGAAACAGGCAAGAACCATCACTGCAGATCCATCACACCCTGCACACAACCTGTTGTTTATATATATATATATATATACTTTTTAATAAATATTTATATCTGTACATAGTAGTTTAATGTTTATGTTTACCCTGTCGAGCTTGTTGTCCTTGTCTTTAGCTGTATGTACGTCTATTTCTGTGTATGTACATTGAGAGCAATGTAAAACCGGAGTCAAACCTTGTATGTGTACGCATACCTGGCCAATAAAGCTGATTCTGATTCTGATATAGCAGCATCTCATTAGGAGTCTGCCTGGGAACAAGGCGGAGCTGCTGCCTGCATGCTCCAAAAAGTCAATATTGAACTTGTGTTGGTGGTCAGCGCAAATTCCTCATTATTCACATGGCTGTGTTGTCACCGACTATTGCCTGCTTTATCTTAATATCAAATATTTGGGGAAATGAGCCGCTCTAGTTTGCACATCAATGGCCCATACAAGCCTTTTACTGCGGCTGCAGACGTCAAAGACAGGCTACACTCCGAGTCTGGATCAATCCGTCGAGCTGGCTGCCAATAATCATTGATCAGTCTGTCAGAGGGGGAAGCGCGAGACCCGTGCAAGGACAATACAATTATTGCTCAATGGCCCCCACATCTAGACAAAGTACATGGCAGTCTAATTGCATTTCACACAGCTAATGACGGCTCAATCAGCGCAGAGACAGAGGGTTTAATCCCAGTGTAGACTTAACCAAATAGGATCAGACATGATTAGATAGGACCAACAATAAATATTTTCATTAACTTTTAATGAATCGACTTTTAGTGTGCAGGATACCTACTAATGAACCTGATCGAACCAATAAAAGCCAAAAACGATCCCGTTTTATAGGCTCTGGTGGATGATCACTTCTATGGCTGCAAATTCACTAAAGACAAATATTCTGCAGTCTGTATATAGGCTAGTAGAAATGAGCGAATAGGCTACCTACACGGAAATTGACTAAAAACTAACAAAAACACGAAAAAAAAACTCTATTCACAATAAATACAAGACAAGCTGCAGTAAAAATACCCCAGTTCGACAGTTGCATGAAGGCTATCTGTACGGCAGAGGGCGCTGTGGTCACGCTTCAAGCAGCCAGAGGCTTTAAAGGGAGCATCCACCCTAAACACAGCATTTACACTGCGAAATGTGGGACAGTGAAGTCACACTTATGTAAAGTAGACAGACATCCCAAGCAGGAAACCCCTATCAAGACTTGGATCGATGACGTCATCAGCTCACACTTGACTGGTTGATTCATTTCATTCATTCCTTTGTACTGCACTTTTATTTATATAACCTATAATTTAGGTCAACTTATTACTGCACCATAACTCCACTATAACTGTATTTTATGGTGCAATTTTTCGTTTATTTGTATTTTATTATTTATCTTATTTAATTTTTATTCGAATTGATTTGATTTTCCTGCATATTGTCATTGGTGCTTTTTATATAGGCTATATATTTACATATATATGTATATATAAAGATAGATTTATATATCACCTATCTTTTTTCACATACTTGTTTTTCCACATAATTCTGTACATCTGTATTTGTTCAGCTTTGTTGTCCTTGTTCTTAGCTGTTATGTATATTCCTGTGTACACTGAGAACGAGAAAGAAAACAGAGTCAAATTCCCTGTATGTGTGCACATACTTGGCCAATAAAGCTGATTCTGGTTCTGGTATTGTGTTTTAAATATTGTTCTAATGCATTTCTTCACCTTATTTAAAAGACTCTCTGCATTTGAAAGACATAACAAATAAATATAATTTATATTTACTATATAACTGGAGATGTTACCTGCTGACTAGTTTTTTTTTAAATGTATGGCTTCCTGCTGTCAATCAAAATAAGTTATTACAACCCAGTAAAATCACCATTGCTGCTGTTTATAGTGCCATGACATGATTAACGGTGTTGTCTGCTATTACATTTATTCATATTCAAAGAAAAGACTCCAAACCATTTATATGGACAATGTTTTGATCCCAGTCGGCTCTTAGTCAGGCCAAACTGTTGATCACCCCACCCATATGTACCAATAGGCTGCTGATAGGCTCTATGATGACCCACCCACGGTGATAAACATCTCCAAACGATTAACACATCGAGAAGTGCTCCATGAAAACTGAATCAAAAGCGCATCAATCCCAATGAGGGGTGGTACTGAGACAATAATATATCAAGTATATCCCAAACACAACAAAAAAA
Organism: Maccullochella peelii; assembly: GCA_002120245.1. Taxonomy (NCBI): domain Eukaryota; kingdom Metazoa; phylum Chordata; class Actinopteri; order Centrarchiformes; family Percichthyidae; genus Maccullochella; species Maccullochella peelii. The sequence continues at coordinate 87,550 of LKNJ01000812.1, forward strand.
ATCTAAATTGTTAACAAATGTCAGAATAAATATAATAATAATAATAAACCCAACTTATTTATATTCATAAACTAAAACTGAACTAAATTAAAACACAATAGAATATATATCTTGTATGGGAACTCAGTTTTAGAGTGGATTTTCCCTTTAATAAGGTGACTTGGTTCTGCCGTGCCGGAAGAGAGTCATACATGTTGTTTTCACTTCTTCAGTACTGTTGCCTGTGTACTTTTACACACAGCATATACTTCCAAACCAAGACAATCAGTCATCTCGGAGTGGTTACACATTGTAGAATATATAAACTGCTGTTTGGCTGTTTCTGATAAAAAGCCGTGCCAAAGCAGTATGCTTCAAATTACACTTGGTCACCGTCAGAATCAGTTTTATTGGACACATCTTGCATGCTGAGTTGTTCTGTGTGTGCTCCTTTCATCACAGTGCTTCTTTGTGCCTTTCTCCTCGCTGGCACTGCAAAGGCTTGCAGCAAGAAATCCATTTAAAATATAGAAGTGTATTATTTTATGTTGGTCTTTACTGTGGCACACAGGCACGCAAATACAAGGCCTCTGTGTCTTTTTCCCTGCCCCCCAAGATTCAGTTGCTATGCAGGCCGTTAATCATTAATAGATGTACTTTGAGTGGCGATATGCACCTCACTTCAAAAGGATGGGGCATTTCCCAACAAGAGATGATTCAGAGGAACACACTGTGAATAAAACCCCTTCAGGTGTTTTGATCTGTGCTTAATTCTCATTTAGGGATCAGTGCATATGAAAAGTCTGAATCACTCATCCTGCGGGAGTACAGCACAGCTGAGGGTCATCATTAAATCCACCTCTAACCTATACAAGCCGGTTTATCTTAGACAGTTTGCCCTCAGCATTAAGCTTCTCTCGCCCTGTGAGTACAGTTCAAGAGGCAGAAAATCCAGGACACACTTGACACACCTTGACGTTGAGAGACGGAAAAGCGGTCAACTGTAAGAGCTGCAATAATATTGCATTATTTTCAAATGTCAATGCCGTTTTTGGGCAAATAAGCCACAGTCATAAGGCCTGTCGAGACCACACACAGTTGTCAAAGTTGCCATTTCTAATGTCATCTATGAAGTGCATGTAGGCATGCAGTACTATTCTGATATAAATCCAATAACTTCATGGGTCAGTTGTAGCCAGGGTGCTACAAACTCCCATACTTCGTCAGAATTTGGTAAGTTTAGGCATTTGCACCAATGCAACACACACACACACACACACACACACACACACACACACACACACACACACACACACACACACGCAGGCAAACTATGTTTGTCATGAATTGTCTGAAGGTTGAGTGAATGCGGCCCATTGCAACAGCTATCAGGTCTCAGCACAGGTTATATTGGCGCAGACCACATCATTGCGTAGATATACTGTATATCCATAAACGGAGTGTTTTGCACCCAGTTAAAGGGACAGCAGTCAGTGTTATTCGGGCCTGAAGAAAATGTGTCATCTCCGCACCACGTCATCGGCAGACTGACAGACAGCCCGCAGTTTCCATTCACAATATTGACAGACCAACCCCCCCCCCCCCCC